>JAJGOT010000210.1:0-100000 GCA_022457155.1 Cladopsammia gracilis | reverse complement strand
CGCGCACCTGCATCCAACGGAATGGAAGCAATATAGAAATTAAATAGGGGCGCTAGGATGATATAAAGGATCTAAAATAAAAAAGGATACGGCGGTGTCTCTCAATTCTGGATTGCTAGTCTCATCTCCCTTAGTGTAGTGCCATACTTCTCAATGATAGCACCGTGGCGTTTGAAGAATTTAGTAAACGATTTACGAAGGAGCGTAGATTTGAACCCTTGGTGAAGGAGACGTGATGAAAGTCGGCGAAGTCTATGTATAAAATCCAACTTCGATGGGAAAATTCTAGCATATCTCACCAATTGAGATATATAAACGCCATAGGCTGGATTGGCGGGAATGTTGCTGTCCATATGAGGAAAATTGACAATCCGAAATGAGAAGTCATCCCTCTTGTCGTAGACGCTGAGATGGAAAGGTGTGTTGCTGTCACCATTCTTGATTCTGGCCGCCTTCTCGCATCTATATATATTCTGCTTTAAATATCTACATAACTGTATAACGGGCACGTTTTCTCAAAAAGCGAGGATACAACATCAAACATTATACTTGATATCGTTTCAGGTTATCATTTCTTGTTCTTGGATCTTTGGAGTGACCATCAGTTTACCGATGTTCCTGGTTAGAAACTTTGACAAGGAAGGCGACGCGTGCGTCCTTGATTGGCCTGAGGAATGGATGGACAAAGCTTACAGTGTGGCTTGGTTTTTGTTCACGTCATTTATCCCAGTTTGCTTGATGATCGCCCTCTACTCTCGTGTCGTGTACACTTTGTGGGTCAAACAACGCAATCCCCTCCGACAACAGGTTTGAATCTTTACAACAAATCCATAGTATCATACCAGACAACGTGTTGGTGGTCAGTTGTAAAGAGGAAATAAGAAGGGGTTGGTCTTGCACAGTGTTCATTTTGGGTTCATGCACAATTAACCCTACTCCCAAGAGTGTCAAAAACCAAAATTCATGAAAAATTTCAAATATCGTTTCATAAAATATTGAAAAACAAATGTCACCATACAAAAGTACTGCTGAAAAGGTTTCATTTGAATGGTCACGCCATAGGATTTTATCCACTGACTCAAAAGTTAGAACAAATGGTACCATGTAAAAGTACTACTGAAGAGGTTTCATTTAAATGGTCACACCATAAGATTTCGTTAAAAATCTCAAAAGTTAGAACTGAACGACATGTCTCCATAATTGACTCTGGGACTGAAAGAGTTAAAGACCTCCGCACTGAAAGTCGCGCACTTAATTTTTTCCTCAGATTGATGGCCAGGCCTGAGAGCTATTTTTTTAAAATTCAGTTTCAAACAAATGGTGTCGAAGTTTTTAGCTCCCAAGCTCGGGGAAGGGGTTGGAGTGGAGGGTACTCAACAAAGTTTTGTACGGGGATGCTCCGCCCCGAGGTCCAAACCCTTACCATTTCGTATACCGTTTTTGACAGAAAAGGTACCCATTTCATATACCTTTCATTGAAAATGGTACTCCTTTCGTATGCTTTCATTGAAAATGGTACCACTTTCGCCTTTACGTGCGTCTGTTTGATATATTTTGAAAGGCCCTTTTTATAATACTTAAATGGCAGTTTTCCCTTCCTTTTTCTAATTCAACTCGTGTTTTCCCTACCCTTTGCTATACTTCGTGAAATCCCTACCCTTTCATATACTTCAACTCGTGAAATCCCAACCCTTTCATATACCTCCAGCCTAAAAAAGGTACCTCTTTCGGGCGGAGCATCCCCGTATAGCCCATTATTGGGAGTACCCCCTCCCCCGGGATCCCAAGCCAGCCCAACTTGTAAAGTCAACGTAAGATTGTAATGTTTAGCTTTCAAAACCAACAAAACCGAATTTTTTATGATAAATACTTGTATTCTGCTTACAACGTAGCATTTCGGGAGAGTAAAGTTTTCGGGACTCTCTTTGAGAGACGCACCCCTTGCTT
Organism: Cladopsammia gracilis; assembly: GCA_022457155.1. NCBI lineage: Eukaryota > Metazoa > Cnidaria > Anthozoa > Scleractinia > Dendrophylliidae > Cladopsammia > Cladopsammia gracilis. Next base: position 98,053 of record JAJGOT010000210.1, on the reverse strand, counting down.
AAAGCTAGAAGCACTACATAATTATTATGTTAAATAAATAACTAAGCACCTCTAAGTTAAATGCAGCAGGGTATCGTCCTCATCACAAAGAAACGAATAGGTTTCATTGCTATAGGTTATGGCCTTGTATTAACCAAAAGCACTTTCGCGGTTGTTTATCTGAATTCCATTGACGTCATATTCATGACTTACTGCACTCCTCTATGGAATACAGGACGTCCACCGTGAATCTCCCCTTTACTTTTCTGTGGTCCCTCCTTGCGATAGAGACTCGGCGTGGATTCCACAAGGGACAAGTCACAGGTCATAAATCACAAGTCATAAGTCACTAGTCACAGGTCACACGTCCTTAGTGTATCACTCTGACTGACACTTCCCTACTTTTAAACTTTGTCCTGGGTGCGTGACAAGGACGTGGGGTTGCGTTTTGTACCCCTTTATATTTAATATTGAGCTTTTTCTATTTGTAGGCTGTAATGAAGTTACGCAAGCGAGTCACATTGATGGTCATAACTGTAAGTGTCATCTTTGGAGTGACCTGGCTAACCGACACAATTAACCACGTCCTGTACAGTTTTATTCCTTCCTACTCATTTCTAACATACGCTGCAACTTCCATACTGCTCTTATTAAATTCGGCAATCAACCCAATTGTCTATGCTCTGGTAAACCAGCGATTCAGGAGAAAGGTCAAGAAAATGATGTGCCGCTCTTGTCGCCCAGCATCTTGCAGGATGCCACCTGCCAGGGAACATGAGGCATTGGAAGTTTCCCTTGTCACTGTCCAAGCGCCACAGGAAACTGGAGAAAGTCGCACCGAGTGATGTCTCTTATAGAATAAAGCACATTTTCTTCGCACCTTTTTATATGGTCTACATATGTACAGTAGTGAACAATAGCCACCTTTCCTAAGCGACCACCTTTCCTAAGCGACCACCTCTCGTAAGCGACCACCTCTTGTAAGCGACTACCTCTCGTAAGCCACCACCTTTCGTAAGCGACCACCTTTCCTAACCGACCACCTCTCGAAAGCGATCGTCTTTCCTAAGCGACCGCTTCTCCAAAATACCAGATTTCTTCCAGACAAATCACTATAGTCCATACTTCCCGTAAAAACAAGCGACCGAGGCCACTTTGAATGCCAGTGAATTTTTCTTTCTTTTATAACCTCTGGTAAGCGACCACTCGTCCATATTTTGGTAGGGTCGTACCTCTCATAAACCTCTATTTTCATTGGCCGTTCTAAAACAGTACCTGCTATTGTTTATAGGGATAGGGGCATTGTTTAGGTCATTCATCTATTGTTTTGGTGAGCCAATAAAACAACTCGTTCAAGGGAGGTACGACATGACCCCCATATTTCGATGTCGCTTTAGACGCAAATTGAATAGTATGTGTTACCATGGTAACCATGGTAGACCCTCCTGTGGTCTGACCTCCTGTAATCGACCACCTTGGCTTTGCATTCTGGGTAATCGCTTACGGGAGGCCTTAGGTTCAACTTTATATTTTCGTATCTCGTCATTTTTAGTATAAATCTACTAGTGTTCTGTCATGAATGCTGTTCTCTTACTGTCTACGCTACTCTATTCTATTGTAGAAAGTGAGTAGAGTGAGCAGCCTCGGGCGGCCGTTCTTCGCGTTAATTTTTTGAAGTGTCTGTGAAGAGTATTTGTTGTTAAGTTTTGAACGTCTAATAGATTTTTACTAAAACAATTAGATTATTCGCTCTTGATTTCTATCGCGTGATAGAAATCAGGAGCGAATAATCGGTCATAAGTCGGCCATGGCCTTGACCGACTTGTATAAATTAGAAGTTTTAGCTATTAAACTGAGGTTAATGAGCTCTGAAGTATCTGTTGCAACAGCCCGTAGGTCATTGCCTGCCTGAAGTAATTGTACTTTTACTAGGTTAAATTGTAGGTTAAAGTTCCAGTGATTTCCCACTCGTGCTGTCATGTGATTCTGCCATGCTGTTTTCGGTCACTGGTGCAATAGTCTAGGCCTATGGTCTATAGTGCAACAGTCCTGTAGGTAATTTCTAGCGTGAAGTAATATTACTTCACAGTCTAACATTGGCCGACAAAGCTCCCAGTGATTTCCCTCTCACGTGGTCATGTGATTATAGCATGCCGTTCGGACACTAGTTAAGCTACTGTACACGAACCATCCCACATTTGAGTTTCACTCTTCTAGCTGGTATCGTGTCCATATATTTTCCCTCCCTCCCACCCAACATTGGTAGCCTTGTCATCTCTTCGGTCCGTATTTACTATAAATGCAATTCTGGTGTGAATGCATGTGGGCACTATTTATAATACCTTAGCATGTAATTTAAAATAGTTTGCCCTTAGCTAATAAATCATTGGTGGCAGGGAAGTGCACCCTTGGCTGCACTTTACCCCACAGTAAGTGCTATAGCCATCCTTGGAAATAGGTCCGGATCTCCCACTCCAAGATGGTACCACCGTACCATCTGACCTATTCTCCTCCCAGAAGGGCACCCCTCTTCTGGTCCCCCCTATGTTACACTCTAACATAAGCCTCCCCCCCCTAGACACCGCTACTTCGGGGGGGTCCCCTTTAGAGACACCGCTACTCTAGTGGGGAGGGGTCCCCTAGTGACACCGCTACTCTAGGGGACATAGGCTCTGCCTTTCCTGCTACCCTAGTGTTGCCACAAAACTGGTATCCTTGTCGTTTCTTTTACATGACTACGTATTTGGGGTGGGACCTCTATTGCCTTTTATCAATGCTAAATTTAGTATCAACTCAGTATCTCAAGTGTATCACACATCAGGGTTTAGTTTCTGCCTTTGTTCATTTGTTCTATTTTTCCCCTCTTTTTTATCTTTTGTTGGATTTGTTTATCAAAGCAGTTTCAATGGACAGAAAAGATAGAATTTGATTTTAATAAAAGCAACTAAATCTAAATCATTCAACTTTGTTTCAGATATCGCTCTACTTTGTTCAGTCTTTTTACTACTTATACATGTTTACAGTTGCAGTATAAAACCGTGTAAAGCAGTTGCCAATCCATGTCTACTGCGGTGTTTGTGGAAACAATTCCCAAAAATGGTCAAATCCCCCCCGACACTTCCCCGTCAAGCCGAAATCTGTACTCAAAGAACCTGGGAATGGGCATTGCGATTGGTTGCGACTCCAACAATCTAACGCCAGGTGTAATGGAACCCCTTATCATGACTGTTTGTTTACAGCATATTAGATGGGGGAGGGGGGAGGTATTATGCAAGCGGCCTCTTTTCCATTTTAATGCAAAATTAATTTTCCTTAACTCCAACGTCTTGACACTTTGACTGCATCAGCTAGCTTGATAGTAACATTTTTGTACACAAATACTACCGAGAAGTTTTCTGTTATTTTAAACTTCCCATACGAAGCAAAGGCTAAAGTCGTAAGCAAACTCGTTTCGCCCAAATCTCGCAATAACAATATCACTTCCGATATCATATAACTATTGATTGAAGGGACAGGTGTCCGTTAAGAACCTGGCGTATTGATGCTGCTAGAGCTGATGTTAGAAAGTCAAGGGAATTTTCTCTTGAGAAATGTAATGCTGCTAGACTGTCATTAACAAGTTTGACGCTGATAAACGAGTCGACATTCACAAATGTCTTCAATGGAAGAAGTCAAGTCAGACTCTTCAGTGATACCTGAAACCATCTTTGCACGAGGTTAGTTTCCTTTAGTCGCTGTCGAATATTTTTACATTGATTTATGTTTTTTTTTGCTAAGACACAACACACCCGTCCGCTCACTCGCAATGCAGAGATTACAATGATAATCACATACTCAGTTTACCGGAAAAGATGAACAGTTCCAACATTTTAGATTTACCATACAATAGAAATCTCCGGTTCAAATTTTAAAAATACGCTGTATTTAAAGCAGCAAGACATTTTCAATATCATTTAACATTTTAATTTATGATTTGGAGCAAATCTTATTTCTGTTTTCTCTATTCGCGCGCACAAAAAAATTACCCTTAGCTTATCCCGCCAATTCCAATACGAATAAGGAGCCACTTCCTTGTTATCGTCGTACATCACAGTTGAGGTCCTTCCAAAGCCGGACTTTTTTTCCAGCATTGTGGTTGCAGCCTTTTAGCTAAAGAACGGTTTTGATTTAGTAGCTTTACGATACTATGTTATAAGCATCGGTTTCGCTATGGCCATAGACATTTTCAACATTCATCATCACAAGTTCCTGTTATGTTAGTGCCAAATTAATGCACACAACAATAAGTTTAGCGAACACACATTAATTACAGAGAAAATGGAACTGTTGAGTTATTTTTGGGCAATTTGACTGGCGACTTTCTTTTTATTCCTATCTAAAATAAATTATCCAGAGCTTAAATTTGTTTTAATTAATAAACCGAATTTAGGTTCAGTTTGTGTTCAATTTTATGCATAACTAACATAATCAGCTTTACTTTCTCGGTCGTCCCACTCGCTGATTGCTTATTTTATGTTCTGTTTAATGCTTCTCGAAACGACCTTTGCACGTTATTTTTCTTTCCTTCATTGTGTTTTAATTAATAAACCGAATTTAGGTTCAGTTTGTGTTCAATTTCATGCATAAACATAATCAGCTTTACTTTCTCGGTCGTTCCACCTGCTGATTAAGCTTACTTATTTTATGTTCTGTTTAGTGCTTCTCGAAACGACTTTTGCATAACGTTACTTTTCTTTCCTACATTGCTCAAGAATATTGTTGTTGTTGTTTTTGTATTTATTCGAATATATTTGAAGAATATATTTGAAGAATATATTTGAAGAATATTGTTGTTGTTATTTATGTATTTATTTATTTAGAGTTAAAAGAGTTAAAGTCAAGAAACAAAGTGAAAGTCATCCTGGAATCCGGTTTGTACGGTTTGTACGCGTCGATTATATTGTTTTTGTTTGTTGGAAACTTTATAACACTCCTGGTTATGTTGTTAAACCGTCGGATGCGAACCATTCCAAATATGTTCGTGGCATCACTCGCTATTTCGGACTTATCTTTGGGAATTCTCACTGTGATTCCTTTAGGCCTTCCTACATTAGCGACGTCACAGTGGCCTTTTAACGATGCAACCTGCCAATACCAAGGGTATATAATTATAAACTTGGCTGTTGCTTCAATTCAATCATTGGCAATGATGTTGGTGAACAGGTATTTTCGAATCGTCAAACCAGCAAAGTACAGACGCTACTTCACCCTGAAGAAAACCGTGCTCATGATTCTTGTGTCATGGCTGTCTTCCATGTGCGCTCCATTACCGTACATGCTCAATGGGCACAAAATGGTTTTTCATCCTTCAAAGTTCTGCTGCTATCTTCAAATCGACAGCGGTGCATTCACGGCCTTTGTGGCGACAGCTTACGTGGCTTACGTGGCTTACGTGGGCATTCCGTCCTGTGTCATCTTTTATTGCTATTTTAGAATCTTCCATGCAGTGCGAAGCCACAACCACAGTTTCCATCTTTCACGTAATGGATCGAGCACGATTAACGTGGAAGATATTAAGGTGGCGAACACTCTGTTTGTGATAGTAGTGTTTTTCAATCTATGTTGGATTCCAATTTTAGTGATTGATGTCGTAGACACGATTCGTGGAGGTTGGACATTCCCTCGTGAGGCTTACGTAGCCTACAGCTTTTTGGGAACGATAAGCAGCGCATTGAATCCGTTGATATATGGCGTGCTAAACAAAAGCTATCGAAAGGATTATCTGAAAGTGCTATGTTAGTGGAGTCAAAATTGAAGACAATTTCGAATGTCGAATAATTGGCAGGAAGCGATTATTTGTGTTAAAACTTGGATTAACTTGGTGCTTGCAGGCCAGTTTGCGATGTTGAAGACTTTGAAGATATTCATTCATGGCAACAAAAGGTTAAGTTCCATCACTTCACTGAACGTATGCGGATTTATGCAGACCCAAAGCGCGGTCTTGTGTTGTATTTGATTGTTACGTTGGTGCGCGGCAATACTACACAACCCGTAAAATATCCGCGCGTATTATCTGTTAAATTATCGAAAAAGGTGTATGTATTTGATTGTTACGTTAGTGCGCGCTATTTTGTGTTTTGTTTGATTGTTACATTAGTGTGCGCTATCTTAGTTGTATTTGATTGTTACGTTAGTGCGCGCTATCTTATGTTGTGTTTGATTGTTACGTTAGTGCGCGCAAGATTGTGTTGTGTTCGATTGTTACGTTAGTGCGCGCAATATTATGTCAGTTGTGTTTAATTGTACGTTAGTGCGCACTGTCTTGTGGTGTGTTTGGTTGTCACGTAAGTGCGCGCTTTCTTAGGTTGTGTTTGATTGTTACGTTAGTGCGCGCAAGATTGTGTTGTGTTTGATTGTTACGTTAGTGCGCGCAATGTTATGTTGTGTTAATTGTACGTTAATGCGCGCTGTCTTGTGGTGTGTTTGGCTATTACTTCAGTGGCGCTGTCTCGTCTTGGTTTTGTTTGTTACGTTAGTGCGCGCTGTCTTGTCTTGGTTTTGGTTATTACGTTAGTGCACGCTGTCTTGTCTTGGTATTGATTGTAACGTTAGTGCGCACTGTCTTGTCTTAGGTTTGGTTGTTAAGTTAGTGCGCGCCGTCTTGTCTTGGTGTTGAATGTTACGTTAGTGCGTGCTGTCTTGTCTTGGTTATAGTTGTTACGTTAGTGCGCGCTGTCTTGTCTTGGTTTTGGTTGTTACGTTAGTGCGCGCTGTCTTGTGGTGTGTTTGGTTGTTAAGCTAGGCGCGCTGTCTTTTCTTGTTATTAGTTGTTGTTACGTTTGTGTGGGCTATTTTGTGCTTGATCGTTAAGTTTGTGCGCGCTTTCTTGTGTTGTGTTTGATTATAACGTTAGTGCGAGCTGTCTCGTGTTGTGTTTGATTGTTACGTTAGTGCGCGCTGTCTTGCCTTGTGTTTGGCCGTTACGTTAGTGTGCGGTATCTTGTCTTTGTTAAACATTTTAGTCAAACGCAGGCTAATAATGTCAACATCAAATAATTACGAATTAGTCCTATTAAACTGTTGTAATATCGTAGAACTAGCAGTCCTAACGGGCCGCAACGTTCAGTAGAAGCTATTTTCGGGTGGCCGTTATTTTCGGACTGCTAAAAAAACGCAAAAAACTCTGATTCAGAGAACCTTATTGACAAGATGAATACGACCAAGCAAGAAAGTAAGGTAATACACCTACTTCACCCTTTCACTCCTAAGAGAACCAAAAGTCATAATTCATGAAAAATTCAAAGTTTTATTTTGTAAAATATTGAAAAACACATGGTACCATGCAAACGTACTGGCAAAGAGGTTTCATTTGAATGGTCACACCATAGGATTTTGTCAACAGACTCAAAAGTTAGAACAAATGGTATCATGCAAAAGTACTGCTGAAGAGGTTTCATTTGAATGGTCACACCATAGGATTTCGTCAAGAGACACAAAAGTTAGAACAAATGGTACCATGCAAAAGTACTGCTGAAGAGGTTACGATTTGAATGGTCACACCATAGGATTTCGTCGACAGACTCAAAAGTTAGAACTATATATACTACATGTCTCCATAACTGACCCTGGGAATTTAAGGATTAAGTACTGTACTTCTCTAGTCAGCACTAGAATTTTATGCCATTGTTGAATCGGGGTTGCTCTTAAGGGAAAACTGTTCCTCTTTTTTTTTTTAATTTTTATGATATCGGTAAATTTGTTACTTTCGGGAATTGCCAGGAAGGTCTCAAAATCAAATTTGGGTAGTCATTATTTTCGGAATTCTACGGTGGTATCCGTATGCATTTGACGTCATAAGATTGTAAAACCTCAACCAATTAATTTACAAAGCCGATATTTTTTACCTTATTTTTCGACCTAGCATTTTAAAGTGCGAATACGCCCCAAAACGAGTGTAAATATTATCTACTTATTAACTAAGGGAGAACTGGATGGGAAAGTATTACGCTCGAGGTCATGGCGTACGGATCTAGCGCCATCCGGCCCGACCTAACTTAGTCAATAAGTATTTTATCATATGACCAATTTGGAGACAAAATTGCTTCAAATTTTAACACGCAAGGCCAGACGCTTTTGTGGTAGGGCCGTGTGGCTTTTTCCGGCCCCGCTCGCGCAAATGCGTACGGCCCTCATACGGTACTTCCAACAATGGTTTGGCAAAGAAAAGGCTCGCAGGGCCGGAACACGTTATCGCAGGACACCTTATTACACTCTTTTTAGCGTGCGCTATAGGGAAAACAGTTTTGACAAACAGATTTGGCAGAAAATGGCTGTCGTATAATAAACAATTTATTCAGCGAATAGTTGTGTAATACGGCTTATCATTTTTACTCGTCGGTTTTTACTTTTTCTCGCCTTTGAAATCGATGACCGCTCGTCTAAGTGTGTTTCTCAAATGGAAGAAATTAAATATCAGCACTCTATCAATCGACGTTTATTTACAGCAACCCTTAAAATAAACTAAAAAAACTACAATATAAAACCTAAGCAATTACAATATTATTATATATGATCCATTATACATTATTAAAAAATAAAATAAAAGTAAATCAACTTTGTTTAGCGAGGGTGACACTTAACATTTATACGACTGACAAACCTGTGGCCCTCGCGATCGAATTCCAGGTCGAAATGGAATTTTCCAGGAGAGAGGAAAAACCGGAGTACCTGGAGAACTAACAACAAACTCTACCCACATATGACGCCGAGTCCGGAAATCAAACAAGGGCCACATTGGTAGGAGGCCAGCGCTCTCACCACTGCGCCATCCTTGTTCCCAAAAATTATAAATCGGTAAAAAAACTACAATATCAAATCTAAGAAATAACAATTACAATGTTTGTGTCGAAACTGTACACTGACATGGCGGTCGCATGCAATGTTCTTTAAATCGGAAAATATTCTTTTACCAATAACTTCCTAACATAGAATTCAAAATTTTAAACAGAAAATGTATATTACGAAGCACAGTGGTTACAGCATCCACAAGGTGTACGGAAGATCACAGGTTTGATTTCTATCGGGAGGTCTGATTTCTTTCTTTGTTCCTTGCATCAAAACTTCACTACGATACAATATTTAGTGCTGATACGTACTTTGTACATTCAAATTACTACTAGCCTGCGTGGCAGTTCGAAGAGGAAGGTGAAAGAGAAGGGGGCGAATTCAGGCGCGCAAGAACGTGAGCACGCCTGAATTCTCCCACTCCCCCTTCCCCATCGATTCAAAGTTTAGACCCCGTGTGGTTTGTCCATTTTGTACATTGATATTACTACAGGTTCATATGATTCAAAGTTAAGCTCCCTGTGGTTTGTACATTGATATTACTACAGGTTCACATGACTCAAAGTTTAGAGCCCCTGTGGTCTGACCTCTCGGAAGTCACCACCTCCCATAAGTGACCACTGACCTTGATTTGGCACTTAAGGTTGTCAACTAAGGGAGGATCAACCATAACTTATACATTTCCATGGATAGTATTTACTACACTAAGAAGCATGAGCACATCTTGTCAAGCCAATCTCTTTAATTAAGATAACATTCCACTGTTGGCTGCGTGTTTAACTCTAACATGACGTTTACAACTGTGCATTTGTGCAAACGCCTTTACACAATGTGGACATTTGTAAGGTTTCTCACCAGTATGAGTTCTGATGTGTTTGACGCAATCCCACTTTATTGCAAACCTTTTTTCACAGTATGGACATTGGTGCGGTTGCTCGCCAGTATGTTTTCTGATGTGATTGATACATTCTGTTGTACTGGCAAACTTCTTTTCACAATGTGGACATTTGAAGGGCTTCTCACCAGTGTGGATCCTAGCGTGAGTATTTCGTTGTACGGTTGTTTTAAACCACTTTTCACACTGTGGACATTTGTAAGGTTTTTCTCCAGTGTGAACTCTCATGTGTCTTGAGCGTCCTGAGGATGTTGAAAATCTCTTTTCACACAGTGTACATTTGTACGGTTTCTCTCCAGTGTGCGATCTGATGTGACTGTCACGTTCTGCAGTTCTTACAAATCGCTTTTCACAATATGTACATTTGTACGGTTTCTCACGAGTATGTGTTATAATGTGTCTGGAACGATCTGAGGCACATGAGAACAGTCTATCACAGTGTGGACATTTGTAGGGCTTCATAGAATGTGTTGCAATGTGTTTGCTAAGAGCCCACCTTCTACAAAAAGTCTTTTCAGTGCAGAGTGGGCATTTGTAAGTTTGTTCACCAGTGTGTTTTGTTATGTGGCTGTCACGTTCCCAGGATGAAGCAAACGTCTTTTCACAGTGTGGACATTTGAAGGGTCGTTCGCCAGTGTGTGTTGCTTTGTGTCTGTGAAGTACTGATGCTCTGTTAAATGTCTGCTCGCAATGTGGACAATGGAAGTTCTTTTCACCACCATGTGTTTTTAAGTGACCATTAAGGTTAGACACCGTTCTAAACCTCTTTTCACACTGAGTACATCTGTAGGGCTTCTCGCCAGTGTGAGTTCTAATATGGCAGGAACGAAGGTAGTTTATCCTAAATCTCTTATCACAGTGAGGACATTTAAATGGCTTTTCACCCGTGTGTAATCTAATGTGATTTGCACGATTTGATGTATTTATAAACCTCTTGTCACAGTGTGGGCATTTGTAGGGCTTTTCACCAACTATCTTGTAGGGATTTACATCTGAATGATTTCTTTTTTCATGAAGAGTAAGGCTGCTTTTTTTTCTAAAATACTTGTTGCACTCAACACATTTGAAAGGCTTGATACCAGTGTGAAGACTCTGATGACACCTAAGGTTTCTAGCACTCACAAAACCCTTGTGACATGTAGCACAACGATAAGGACTGTCATCATTATGCAAACTTTGATGCAGTTTAAGGTTGTACTTGCGGGTAAAGCTCTTGTCGCAGTGAGTACATTTGTATGATGGGGTCTCGCCAGTCTGAGATATTGGGGGGCTTTTAGTACTCTCATCATGTGACTGTTGGGAAGTTGCAAGACTCATGTCAGAATCCATCTATAAACAAAACAACTTGTTAAAAATAAACATTAAAATGCCACACCATTATTTAAACACCAAGAAAAACTGAACATCAACTGGCGACCTGTTCACTTTCTCTGTTGAGTTGCAATGTATGGTGCTGGGAGAATAAATATCATTTGAATGGTTTCATTTGAATGGTCACACCATAGGATTTCGTCAAGAGACACCAAAGTTAGAACAAATGTTACCATGCAAAAGTACTGCTGAAGAGGTTTCATTTGAATGGTCACACCATAGGATTTAATCAAGAGACACAAAAGTTAGAACAAATGGTACCATGCAAAAGTACTGCTGAAGAGGTTTCATTTGAATGGTCACACCATAGGATTTCGTCAAGAGACACCAAAGTTAGAACAAATGGTACCATGCAAAAGTACTGCTGAAGAGGTTTCATTTGAATGGTCACACCATAGGATTTAATCGAGACACAAAAGTTAGAACAAATGGTACCATGCAAAAGTACTGCTGAAGAGGTTTCATTTGAATGGTCACACCATAGGATTTCGTCAAGAGACACCAAAGTTAGAACAAATGGTACCATGCAAAAGTACTGCTGAAGAGGTTTCATTTGAATGGTCACACCATAGGATTTCGTCAAGAGACACCAAAGTTAGAACAAATGGTACCATGCAAAAGTACTGCTGAAGAGGTTTCATTTGAATGGTCACACCATAGGATTTAATCAAGAGACACAAAAGTTAGAACAAATGGTTCCATGCAAAAGTACTGCTGAAGAGGTTTCATTTGAATGGTCACACCATAGGATTTCGTCAAGAGACACCAAAGTTAGAACAAATGGTACCATGCAAAAGTACTGCTGAAGAGGTTTCATTTGAATGGTCACACCATAGGATTTCGTCAAGAGACACCAAAGTTAGAACAAATGGTACCATGCAAAAGTACTGCTGAAGAGGTTTCATTTGAATGGTCACACCATAGGATTTAATCAAGAGACACAAAAGTTAGAACAAATGGTTCCATGCAAAAGTACTGCTGAAGAGGTTTCATTTGAATGGTCACACCATAGGATTTCGTCAAGAGACACAAAAGTTAGAACAAATGGTACCATGCAAAAGTACTGCTGAAGGTTTCATTTGAATGTTCATACCATAGGATTTCATCAACAGACTCAAAAGTTAGAACAAATGGTACCATGCAAAAGTACTGCTGAAGGTTTCATTTGAATGGTCACACCATAGGATTTAATCAAGTGACTCAAAAGTTAGAACAAATGGTACCATGCAAAAGTATACTCACAAAGAGGTTCATTTGAATGATCACACTGGCTATAGACCTCTTTCATAATGGCGACCGATTTATTTATTCTTTTACATGTATGTTAATTAGCCTCACTGGCCTCATTCTAGAGTAAAAATTCTTTTGAATAGACCTCTTTCATAATGGCGGCGGATTTATTTATTCTTTTATATGTATGTTAATCAGCCTTAGTGGCCTCGTTCGCGTGTGCAAAATTCAAAAGAATTTCTACTCTAAAATGAGGCCAGTGAGGCTAATTAACATACATACAAAAGAAAAAATAAATCGGCCGCTATTATGAAAGAGGTCTATTGAGGCCACTAAGGCTAATTAACATACATACAAAAAAATAAATAAATCGGCCGCCATTATGAAAGAGGTCTATAGGATTTCGTCCATAGACTCAAAAGTTAGAACTACACTACATGTCTCCATAATTGACTCTGGTGGTGAAAGGGTTAAAATTATGACTAGTAATCTTGAATTAGAACTTGATAGGAGCTCTGTTAAGCATTGCATGACTTGCCATCATCTCTTAAGTCAAGCTTTTTGAGAAGACCAGTCAAAGTTTTTATCATAAAATGATCAAGCCTGTAAACAGACCTTCTGGTTGGGGATAGGCCAAAATGGAAGGCAGTGAAAAGAAAAGAAAGATTGCAAGCGAGCGAGCAAGCAAGACAAGGGAAAACTGGGGGGAGAGGAAGGGAGAGGGGAAAAGCTTGTGGACAAAGTATTGAAGTTGCCATTCCACCCCCTTGTAATTAACCTGTCAATGATCTGTGTCACTATGGTGATTATCTTTGGGTAGATGAATTGGAATGTAAATAGAGTGCACATGAGTATGAATAAAAATTTTTGGAAATGCAATTTGAGCTGCGATATGCATGACGTTCTTTGTCGCTGGATGTCAACATTACCGCAAACTTATCAACCCTGTCAATAGTCAGCGATCTGACCAGAGACTGCACTAGAATTTAGTACAGTGGAATGGCAGCATCAAAGGTTTGTCCACAGGCCTTCCTTTAAATTTCCCTTCTCTCAAGTTCCCCCTCAACTTGCTTTGCTCCCAGCCTTTCTTTTTGCCCTATCCCCAACCAGAATGCCTGTTCACAAGCTAAAAATCATTCTACATTTTATGCAAAACATTTGTATACTTGGGGTAGCCAATTGATGATTGTTCTTTCAATCGATCAACAGATACCAAACAATAGAGAATTATCCTGTAGTAGACATATTTGACAGTTTTAAATAACAAATTTCGATTGCAAAACAATCACGCGTCACAAACTCTATGCTGAAATAAGCTACCTACTCCGCATTTTGACTAGTTTGAATAGAAAATAAAAATTATCAACTACTTTTTACACACCAAAGCACCTTGACCATAAAGGTCTGTTTTAATTTTCTTATCAAGATTGTGCGAAGCATTTCACTGAAGTGCATCAAATTTCTCCAAATATCAATGACAGGATGAGGTGATAGATTTCATCTAACAGCGAGTTTTTCTTATTTGTCTTAAAATTGTTCCTTTTTTCTTTTTTGATACCCACCCTGGCAAAATTTTTGCCCTTTACATGTTATATCTTTGCAGACATTTTTATTGCAAACAGTTAAATCCCCTTTCAATGGTGATTGATTCTCTTACAAATTATGGTAGTCAAAGCACCCCTGTGAATTCCTTAAATTATAATAATAATAATAATAATAATAATAATAATAATAATAATTTTATTAACAATTAGAATAACTATTTACAATACATTAAAATTCTAATACGGTAAAATATGTACATTTAAAAAGGTATATCTAGCCTATATTACATCTCATCTGGCCGATCGACTGCAACTGCAACACTGTAAATCCTTGGTAACTGTAAATCCTTGGTAAATAATAATAATAATAATAATAATAATAATAATAATAATAATAATAATAATAATAATAATAATAAAATAATAACAACAACTTAACGGGTATAGGAGTAGACACATCAATTACCCTAATCCAGAAATCTGCATTGCTGGGATCAGCAAGGATACTAAGAAAAGTATTGGAAATGTAAAGGACAGGAAAGAGAAACATTTTGGTGTTCCTTGGCAACTTGTTGTTGCTTGGCACCATTACTTTACCAGCTGCTATAAGAACTTAACTTTGCTGAGTAGTATGCCAATAAAATACGTAAGAAATAAGCGCGCGGATGACCAATCACAATCGAGAATTTTGTTATTGATACGATTAAAGAACTAATGTATAGATTTAAACACTAAATGATAACTTAAGGACGTTCACACCGAAATCTTCTGACATGAAACTTCCTATGTCAAATTTTATACGAGTGAGTCTATTAAGCAAATTAAATCAACTGGTTACATCACTTAAGGTGGCTGAACACAGTTTGCGCTCGCTCTTCAATTTCAGATACTTATGTAGGTCAGCATGTGCAGAGTTTTGAGAAAAACAAACGTGGCACCTATTCAGCGATCATTTTATTTCGCTCAGCATGGATCACGAAAGTGTTGTTTTTCGTCTTGAAATCAAACAATTTGTTGTTTGTAATAATGTTTGTTGAATCAATAGATAATTTATAGAACCATTGAAGAAATACACTGCCTTTTTGGTCGCTTTTGTCTTTGGATCAAGAACCCAGTCAAATGCAAAGCATGCACAGTTGACCAAAAAATTGTGACTGGATGTTTTAGAGACTTTTCTCAGAAACATGATTTCTTTGGAACCACTCGTTAGAATTTCACGAAATTTGGCACAATAACAGTTCCAAATATAGGGGTATAGAATGGTAAATTCGAGACTTTGCGAGACCCTTGTTTAAAAATTTGAGACCGAGACTTTAACGTTTCTATCAAATCCGAGCCCGAGACTTTACCTCTAAAAAATCCGAGCCTGAGACTCCAATGTTTTGCTGGAAAATGTCTGGCCGATAGTATTAAAAAAGCTTAAAACGTGACTGAATCTCCAACGGAAGCTGAGATTTACAAGAAAAATTTACGAGACTTTGAGATCCAAATTATCAAAATTCGAGACTTCGAAAATTATAGCAAGCCCGAGATTCAGAGACCCCAATTTCAAATGCCGAGAATTCGAGACTCGGTGAATATTTTCCGAGACGCATCATTTCTGATTGACCATTCTATACCCCTAAATATGCCGAACTCACCTGCCATCAAAAATTTGAAATCTAACAAAGGAGATTTTTACAAAACGCAAACATATTAAACCACAAATTACGGAATGACGTAGCATGACGTGACGCATGGCGTTGCAATATAAATTGCGTGCGCAGTAAGAATGCGCATAAACAATTGGCGTGAATGTCCTTAAACAAATGAATCTTCAAATTCCTTTTAAACAGTTTAAGAGAATTTGTATTTTACAATAACTGTGTGAATTCCCATGCAATGATTGGCTCATTTCTATGGTAAATAAGACTACAGACAATGAAAATGATGTACTAGTAGGTAATGCAATGGGGTGAGTTTAAATTGTCAAACTTTTGACGCTGATGGTTCTTCAAACAGTGAAAAACGCACTTAAAACTGGAGAAATTATGCCATAAAATGTTCAAAACTTGGCAGTGAAAGTTCCACTTGAGTTTTGAACATTTTATGACATCATTTTATATGGTAAATAAGAGTATAGACTATTGAAAAATGCAGTCAATTTGTTAATTCTATTATTGCTTCAAATTCGGCAAGATTCTAGAAAACCTGGCCAAATATTTGCATCACATTAAATAAGAATGGATCCTTTTGTTTTCATATGCCTCTTTTGTCAAAACATTCAAGTTTCATTCTTTCTGGTCAGTGAACCTGATTAAAGGAAGGGCACTTGATAAGTCATAAAGCATGTCAACAAACATCATTTTCCGGTCATCTGTTCCCGATTCCAACTCCCAATAACTCGAACTCCGGAAAACTCGAATCTTTTCCGATTTCCCATGGAGGTACAAGTTATCGGGATTTAACTGTAGTTCATTTCACAGTTTTTGAGCTGTAATTGAAAATGCTCTATCCGTATATGTCTTCAGTGAAGACCATTGTAGGTACATCTAAAAACAGTTATTGTGAACTCGTGCGTAATGAATGCGAACTCGTGCGTGAATAAATTCCACAAATTCTTTAAT
Organism: Cladopsammia gracilis; assembly: GCA_022457155.1. NCBI lineage: Eukaryota > Metazoa > Cnidaria > Anthozoa > Scleractinia > Dendrophylliidae > Cladopsammia > Cladopsammia gracilis. The sequence continues at coordinate 81,605 of JAJGOT010000210.1, read as the reverse complement.
TTTTTCACAAAACTAAAATTATTTTTCAAATCTAGATAAAAATCCTGTATTAGCTCTGAAAATTGCATCGTTCTTGGTTAATTACTTATAATTCTTGCACTACAAAAATGAGCCAATTCACCAATTTAATTTAGCCTCCGGGAATAACTTAAGCTTAACTTGATTTAAGCTTATGCATGAAGAGACGTTACTTCGGCAAAAAGCTTGTGACTTTTGATACACATTAAACTTTTCCTTAAGCTATAATCTATACCCTAATCTATAAGCTATAATCTTGCTTCCAAAAGATGCACGGGTTAATTATAAGGACGAACAAAAGAATACATGAACCCAGAGACAAAATCGTGCCATTACAACGCCTCTTCGAATCAAAGATGTCACCTCACGACCTTTGTATTTGCAAACGAATCGGCAAGCGTGTGAATATTCGATCGACATCTTTTCCTGTTGAAATTTTTTAATAACATTGAGGCTTGTAACAATCAAAGTCTTACCTCTGTTGAAGAAAACTAAGGGAGATTAACAGCTTATCGCTTTGCTCTGTTGCTGTCCGCTGTTTATTTTCCGCTTTTGCGTGTGGTTACCGAGCCTTCGCTGTTTCTGCTCAGCAGCATCGACGAGTCACTCAAAAATTACTTCATCATGTAAGTTATCATATACCGCCCCTCAAATTAATGCGCGCAGACGTATCCGATCCTTGATACCCGTACCCGCGGGGAGCAAGGAAATCGGATGGCTGACTTTAGTGTTATGGACGACTATCCTTTACAGATAAAAGAAGTCAGAATTAGGAACACAATTAAGAAGATAAAAAGATCTTTGGATATTGGTTTCCAGATGCTGAAGGAACAATGTAGCGAAACTCTATTGATTTCCATAAGATTTTGATGGAAGAGAACCGCGTCGGTTTAGAAAGAGCCGATTATATTCCTTGATGTTTATGATGTCTGACCTAATTTCTGTTGCACTAGCCTTTAAATAATAATATATATTCTTAAATTGTAGTCTGAACCAGTGTTTTTAATAAGGATATAAAAGGATATAAGGATATAAAAAAGATAATAATTAAAGTCATTTTCTCTCAAAGTTATGACCCCCCAGTTATAGGTTATTCTTCCGGCTGAGCCTTGCAAATATCCAACCACGTGGGGTTAACCCTCGGACGTACAAAGGGGGCGTGATGAGTGGCAATAACAACGAAACAATTGTCCACGGTTACGATCCTACTTTATCGGTTTCTGTCGTGATGGTGTCTCGGCGAGTTTCTTTTCAGATGGAAAGTAAAAGTGGAGTACCCGTTTAATTAAAAAGAATTGAACAAAACATCAAATTTAACTGATTTAATTATCTATTTTAATAGTGTATGAAAATCAAATGGACCAAACCCCACGGGCCCTTAAGAGGTTTGAGTGAACAATGAAGAAAAACAATCGAACACTGCGATTAAATTTCCCAATTTTATCTGTTAAATTGAATGCATGTTGCGAATCGATTACGATAAATCAGAGCTTATCTTTTTAAATCAAATTACATTAAATTTTAAAATCAAGAAACGAAAATGCTTTATTCTCTTTTTGATAACTTGAAAAAATATTTCGCTGTGAGTGGCATATGATTCGCAATCTGAAATGTCATGGCGGTTTTAGTAATTTGCTTGACATCCTTCCTTTTAAAGAATATTTTGGGTCTTCACTGAGCAGTGACGATTAATTTAACTGCGTTAAAAATGGATTCCGCAGAAAATCAACTGGCAGACATGTTAAAAGAGTTAAAGGCAAGAAGCAAAGCGAAAGTCATCTTGGAATCGGGTTTTTATGTGCTGATTTTACTGTTTTTGTTTGTTGGAAACTTTATAACTCTCCTGGTTATGTTGTTAAACCGTCGAATGCGAACCATTCCGAATATGTTTGTGGCATCGCTCGCTATTTCGGACTTCAGTATGGGCGTTTTCGCTGCGTGTTCTTTATCTCTTCCCATATTAGTGACGTCCCGATGGCCTTTTAACGATGCAACCTGCCAATATCAAGGCTATGTAGTTGTAACTTTGGCTGTTGCTTCGGTTCAAACATTGGTAATGATGGCGGTGAACAGGTATTTTCGAATCGTCAAACCAGCAAAGTACAGACGCTACTTCACCAAGAAGAAAACCATGATCATGATTCTTGTGTCGTGGCTGTCTTCCATGTGTGCTCCATTACCGTACATGCTCAGTGGACACAAAATGGTTTTTCATCCTTCCAAGTTCGTCTGCTATCTTCAAATCGACAGCGGTGCATTTGCGGCCTTTTTGGTGGTGTTCTACATTGGGCTTTCATCCTGTGTAATTGTTTACTGCTATCTAAGAATCTTCAAAACAGTGCGTAGCCACAGCAACAATTTCCATCTTTCTGGCAATGGGTCGGGTACGGTAAACGTCGAAGAAATTAAAGTGGCGCGCACATTATTTGTACTAGTTGTTTTTTTCAGTCTGTGCATGACGCCCATATTCTTTATAGATGTTGTTGACACAATTCATGGAAGTTGGGTCTTCCCTCGCGAGGCTTACGTAGTGTACGGCTTTTTACCAATTATAAGCAGTGGTTTGAATCCGTTGATATATGGCGTGCTGAACAAGAATTTTCGTAAGGATTACCTGAAGGTCCTCTGCTGCAGATACTGCCGATCTCAAGCTATTGTAGAACCGTCTATTGTGGCGAGCGTTGTGGCCACGAAGTCGCTACAAATTGAACTGACACAAGTGAACTGATGCCGCGTGTGTTCACATTTCAGCGAAACATGTCTAGTCTGACTGAGGAATGGAATATGTTTCACTACGAAAAGTGCTCACATCAAGCGGTGCATTGCGCGAATCATGATTGAAACATTACTCTGAGCATGAATGAAACTTGCTCACCATCGGCAGCCCAAGCGTGTACACGTAGCTAATGTGACACGCGTGTCGCGTGACGTGTGGCTGGCGTTTTGTTATTTATTCGCTTGAGATTTCTATCGCGTGATAGTTGATGAGGGCGAAACACTCACTTTCTACAACAGGATAGATAGTGAGTAGCGTAGCCAATAAGCGAACAATATTCGTGATAGAACGCCAGAAGATTTATACTGATGTGAATTAGTATTATATTTTACTTAGTATTGTTTTTATTTTTCATAAGAAAGGTATGGCACTATATATAACCAGTGTCTATGACCCCCTGGGGGACTTTATTGCACTTTTGTAGTTCGTTTTTTGTATGGAATGCATAGCACTATATACTTTAGCTGTATATGACCTCTGGGAGGGGCGTGGCTTCCATTATAAAAGTGGAGTAACTTGTCAGAAATACTGAAAGGAAGCCTGAAAGGTATGAGAATTTTCGTTTAAGAGCGTTGTTCAATTCAATTCATTTTCATGCCTTAGCCTCCTATTTTATAGTCCTATTGTCATCTAAGTACAACACCAATTTTAACCTCTAAAAGGAATGACAATAATTTCTCTCACTGTATATGGGAATCCCCAACCCTTGGGTCAAGGGTTCAAGAAACATGCCACGACGAAAGCATCCACATTTATTGAAAAAAATGTTTTCACTTGTAGAGTCATACAGCATGATATGCTCAGTAACCAAAATGTGTGAATGTGAATATATGAAAATCATATATTTGAACTGCAGATAAACATGAATGAAATTAGTGATCTTCGCAGTGTGGTCTCAACTTAAGCAGTTGAAAAAGCAACCTGAAAAAAAAAATTCAGGCTTGAACGGGATCCCGGCAATCCTGAATTTTTTTCAGGTTGCTTTTTGAGACAATTTTTTTTGAGACAATGTCACAATTTGAGAATGAAATGTCTCACAATTCAGGGGTTTCAATAAGAATTGCAGTAGGCAGCTGGCCAAGGCTGTGACAGATAAGGGGCCGTTAGGCCCCGTCCCACTAGGGGGTCTGGTAACCGGCGGTGAGAGGTGAAGTAGGCGGCGGTACACCGATGGTAGCCGGCTTCTATTGAAACCCCTGCAATTTGACTTAGGCCATTATGCACCCAGCCCTTCAATTGTATGGAGGTTTAAACAACCTTTAGGTTCACCTCTGGAGTAACAGGCTGGGGTTGATTTTTAAAGAGACCCTTGTGCCTGAGTTGTAACAAGAATGAAACAACTGTCCACACATGGCTGTCATTCCACATACAGCAACATCAGAGAAGTGAAATGATGGTGAACAACAAAAAGATCCAGCAAAATTGCGAACTGTGGCACGGTAGTGCACAAAACTCTGACAGCGACATGTGAACCTTGTGAAATGACAAGGTTTGAAATTCAGGCAGGACCTTTTCCATGGGCAATTTGGCTGTGTGCATATGTAAGGTACATGTACAAGCCATAAAATAAATATTGAAATAATAGTGTCATTACCTCTTGCAGTCTATAGTTTTTCATTGTTCGTTTTTCATGAAAATACCACAAATTTTTTTTTTGACATTCTGAGACACCTAATACCTCCTCACATAATAGCTGTCCCTTAAATAATCACCCCCTTTGGTGGAAATATTTGAAATAATCCCCCCCCCCCCCCCCCCCACTTTGGAGTAAAAAGAAATTAATAATCACCCCCGGGAATTATTTGAGGAAATATGGTATGTGATCATTTATGGCTTGGCTCATTAGCTGGTGTTTAATGTTTAACTCAGTTCTTAGCATGAGCAGATGACCGCCACCTGGTAAGCTCAATCAGAAGATCACCAGTCTAAAAAGCAGGTGGTCTTGGGTTTGAATACCAGCTGAACCACCAAACAGGGTCTTTAAATAACAGGTGTTGGTGATCGGGTGATCGCGTCATTGGACAGTAACATTAAGTCATTGGACTTGTCTCCTACACCTACTCGTACTTAATGGTAGGGGATGTTAAATAACCCACTCACTGTTTGAAAAGAGTGCGGGATGTAACCCCTGGTAAGTGGTACAACTTTTCCTTGTTGGGAGGGAAATAAAGTTATTAGCCAACAGTTATTGGCGCAAGCTGTTGTGCTGTCTCTGCCAAGTCTGACATTACTGTGGATGCTTGTCCATCTAAAGGCTAACCTACAGTATCAATTCTTGTCACCTGTAGGTCTTTGACCTAACAATGAAATGGCCGTGAAATGGCCCTGTACATGTACACTGTACTACACTATTATAGGCCAGCACATCTCTCCAGTTTTGGCTGTTGAATTGTTTCCTTAGACAAGAAACTTTAGTCCACATTGTCTCTCTCCACCCAGGTGTATAAATGGGTACTGGCAACAAAATGCTGGGGGTACATTATAACCCTGCGATGGACTAGCATCCCATTGCAAGGGTGGGGGTGTGGGGGGCAGCAATTACTCCTAGTTGCTTCATGCTACTGAAACTGGGTTAAGCTCCAGCGGAGTGGGCCACCTGTGACTCGTGTACGGCTTTATCTAAAGAGAGACAGTGCTAATATTAAACATTCTTGTGAAGGGAAAGAACATGGTGGCAACACAGTCTGCCACCACACCCTCCAACCATATTTACCATTAAGGTCCATTAGACTTAAAACACCAAATGAAGTTCTTCGTCCACCCTTTTTACATCACAACCAAACTTCCTGCACTCTTTTGACATAGTCTTGGTAAGCCATTTTATTCCCTCCTCTTTTGCTCTGTTAACACGCAGGTGCATAATCTGTGTCGGAACCATTCTCAGTCCGGCCAAAAGGCCTGTCGCTGGATTAATATCTGCAAAGTACATTAGAGCAAGATCGTCACGGTAACCCTCATAGCCTGTGATCCCCTCATAATCATTTAAAAAGTCACCACAGCCATAAATAACAAGTCTGCCATTGTACACTTCTATGCCTTTAACATGGTGAGATGAATGCCCATGGATGACATGAACCCCTGCATCATCAATAGCTTTATGCGCAAACTTTACAAAGGAAGAGTCCACATTCCAACCCCAGTTTCCTCCCCAGTGCACAGACAACACAATGATATCACCTTCCTTTTTGTGCTGTTCAATTTGTTCTGTCAGTTGTGCCACCGCCTTGCTGGCCTGATAGAACTCAAGAATGTTAACTCCTTCTCTCTCCGGTTTTGCCTCCCATGAATCGGGAACTCCACTAGAAAAGTGGCCAGCAGAAAAAACCAACACCCTGGTCTCATTATCCATCTGAAAAACAGCTGGTGATTTTGCCTCAGAAGAATTGCGCCCTGCTCCTGCGTATTTTATTCCAGCATCGTGAAGAGTTTCCAGAGTCTCGATAAGACCAGGAAAACCCCAGTCAGCAACATGATTGTTAGCTAGGGCACAGCAGTCGATATCAGCTGACTGAATGACATTCACATTTTTGGGGTGCATGCGGTAATGTATTCCTTTCATTGGCCATGGTGTGTCACTTGTCGTCACAGAAGTTTCTAAGTTGATTATTCTTAGATCTGGCCTCTTTTCCTTGAGTATTTGTATCGCATCTCCCCAGACATAATCTACTTGCCGTTCACTTTTGTCAGGTAATGGTCCAGTTTGTGTTGCTGCTATAGTTACATAATCCCTTGCATCAAGGCCATTGCTCTCATACAGTACTGGATTGTTGGAATGTTCTAGAATCATGTCAATTCCTCTTCCTAACATCACATCTCCGACCATGAACAATGTAATAGTTGCAGCCATTTTCTACAAGTTAAGAATAAAATATGATGAATTTATATTTTGCTCAATATCAAGTGTGAACTCCCTACCACCTTTTAAAAATATTTAACAAAATACCGTAGAGTTCCAAAAATAGCAGTCCCCGTCACTTTCGGAATTAGCAAGCCTAAAAGGCCACAACTTTCGGGTAGCAGCTACTTTCAGGTAGCCATTACACTGCTACTTTCAGATAGCTAAAATATGCAAGTAATTGAAGAAGAAAAATGCTGGTAAACACAACCTCAGAATAAGCATAATGTGGGGTGACTTCAATTCTCTCTTTCTCACTGATTTTTCGGTATTCTTCAGCAATCTTGTACAGTTCTAAACACTACGCTATTCCATCTGCATGGAGCCATCATCAAGGAATTTTCGATTGGACCGTTACTTTCTGGGGCCTGTTACTTTTGGCAATTACTAGAGAGGTCGAAAAATTAACATTACTTTCGGGTTGCCGTTTCTTACAGGAGCTGCTGCATTGGTTGAATTTACCCAACTGTTTGTGATGGTCTCAAAGAGCATTGATCTTCCCTTGACTGCAAGTGGTGCTATATTTTTGGTTAATTAATAGATATTATGGTAGCAAGTGCAATGCATTAGGAGTGGAGAGCAGTGGGGTAATGCACCCTCATCACTCGTGGTTCACATCTCTGCTGCTTGGTGCTTGATTGGGGGAGGGGGGTGGGTGGCACCATCAAATTATTTAGCATTAGTAATAATTCATTGTACATGTAATTAAAGCTGAATTACAGTCCGTACTGCGCAATCTTGGGGTTTGTTTTCATTTTTTGTTGTGAATTTGTTGATATATTACACTTTGGTAATAGCATACATGGAGTAAATGGGAGTGAACCGTCAGTCCACCATTAAGGTCTTTGTGTTTACGAATGCTCGATGAGCTGAAATGTCGGTTTGGAAAAACTTTGGGGTTCTTTTACTTATTATTATTGTTTGGCAAGGATATCTGACATTAATAATGAAGGAAAAGGTAAGTTTGTCCCGTAATTTTCATTTTCGCTAGTAATGTTCCTTGTTTGTGAGTCTCACAAACATTGCCGAGCTGAGTTTGCACAGTACGGACTGTAATTCATCTTTAATGCTGCACCATGTGTCCAGGTCTTTAACTTGTTGATTGAATAATCAGATGAACTTCTGCCCCACATTAAAACAGGGCTTTAGATACAAGTAATGTAAAAAAAAAATATCAGTAACATGTCATAACAGGGTTGACCAAGATTTTGGGGTATACATGTACAGTATACAGGGGCTTTTTAAATATGGGTATTCGGCATACCACTTTTTTTAAATTTCAACCTTTCATGAGCTTTGATTACATTTTCCACAACACATGAAATTAGACCAGTTCACGTCATTTAAAAATAAGTTCAGCTGAAAGTTTGAATCCGAGTCTTCAAGACAATAAAAGGAGAAAATGGAGATATGTACATGTACATGACGTTGTTGATCTCATGACTGTGATCACAGCTGAACGTATGATTTGTGGACATTGTTATTCTGCACAAGACATGTCATCAGTGACATCCGGCATAAGTACATGGCACACGGACTGATGATGACAGGTTCCATTTGAGCGATGTATTTCTGCCTCTTTCTTGTTTTTTTTTGGACCCTTTCGGCTTGGTGGACCAAAACCAACAAAAAGTGGTCACCTTACGTAAAAATAAGTGAAGAAAGCTTTGCAGATTTCAAGAAGCGTTTCATTCTTGACGGCTGATGGAGGGTTTCAAGACAAAGCGCACAAGTGTGACATCAATAAGCTTGATTTTTCGATTGGTGTTAAACATAAAAAGCCCGAGCGACTTGTCACATCCATACCTCTCAACCCACAGAGTACAGAATCTGGAGACGTCTAGAAATCTTTGCATTGTAAGAATTATGTCATTTTCGACAATGTCTGAATACTCGCTGAAAATCACCCGAAGGAGACCCGGAAAAACTTGGAGACTCCCGGGAAAACCAGGAGAGTTGGCAGGTATGCACATCCTATTGATAAACTAACTACAGGGAACAAATGCATACCTGCCAACTCTCCCGGTTTTCCCAGGAGTCTCCAAGTTTTTCATCAAATCTACCGGTCTTCGGAGAGTATTCAGACATTGTTGAAAATGACATTCTTAAAACGCAAATATTTCTAGACGTCTCCAGATTTCTGTACTCTGGGGATTGGCAGGTATGCAAATGTCTCATAGACCTACTTGGAAAAGCTATTCTAAAGGCTTCTGTATACATTTTGCAACAAGGGGGAGTCGTGTTTGGCTAAGAATGTATTTTAGCCTTTCTATATAAGCTTAACTGTAATAACTATATAAGCTTACTTAACTGCCAGATTAGTGTACTGCCAGATTAGTGTACTAATGGCAATTATCTTAATTAAAGTAATTAGTATAGTTTTTAATAGGTATTTTTGCCTTTATACACGTAAGCTTAAGCTTACGTGTTTTGAACGAGCTTGATTGTAAGCTCCTAGGCGTTATAATACGTGTCTAAATATAAAACTATTGTATTGTATTGCATTGTACAGACAACCACGAGTAACAGTTTAAAATAAGTCTTACAGAGTGACTTACCCTGCACTTATGAGAAAGAACTTGACCTCCGTTTTTGTAAACACCAGCATTAGATAACTGAAGCTTTGATTTTGAGGAGCCCATCCAATATGCATGGCCTTGAAAACAAGCAACACGCAATGACGATTTGAATGTAAAATCTCACTGTGGACACTATGGCATAGTGTCCGCATAGCCATATAAAATGCTAACCCGCTTTCGTTCTCATCGTTGTATTTTTAAGAACAACTTCATTCAATTATCAGTTAAACATGAAAGTTTTCTTACCTCCCAGTTCCGTAGCAAGCTGCAGGTTTTCGAGTTCGGTGACTTCTTTTTCCGATTTTAAACGACTGTTTACGAGACCTTCCGATGGAAATACGGAAGTCGCCCGAACTCTTCCGAGCATGTCTTTTAGTCGTTTCCAGGCTTCTCAGTTGTGTTTCAAGATGGCGGAAGCATCGCTCGCGTGATGGAACTGTCAGCAAATCTCTCTGCCGATTTCAAGCTTGACGAAGTCGCTGTCAGATGCTTTCATATTCTAAGCTAAAGCCGAGAAAAAGTTGAATGACAATCAAACTGGGGCTCATAAATGATGTGCAGGTGCGGTTTTTGTGCCCAGCCGATCTGGAGGAAGTCAAACGCTTGTGTCGCGAATGGTTTCCGATCGAGTAAGTATACAAATCAATACAGAAAGGGAGTTTTAGTTAAACGTAAGCTTATTGAAACGTAGTCCCAAGCTTAGTACTTAAACCGAATTTAAAATGAAATAATCAAGACATCTGAAGGTCTTATCAATGTAGTTTTGCCTGTAAAAGAACGCGCACAAACTTGTTTTTGCCCTTGTTTATGCTCTTCCTTCATATGTCGCGCCTTGACAAACCAGGTGTTCATTAAAGAAGGAAGCAAATATCCTACGTTTCAAAGAAAAGACGTGAAAGCAATCGAGTGCATTTAATTTTCCATAAGTTATTTGTTGGTTCAAAAGTTTCAGTATTATTCAGCACAGTTGACAAAGTACTAGTCATTGTAAGTTACATATTTGTGTGTGAGTTTAAAAACTATTCATAAGACAGTTGCCAAGGTTGTCAATGCAACTTACAAATTATGCATGTGTCAAAAGGTATTAGCTGGTTCAAAAGTTTCAGTTTAAAAATTATTCATAACAAAGTTTCCAAGGTTGTCAATGTAAGTTACAATGTATGTGTCAAAAATTATAAGCTGGTTCAAAAGTTTCAGTTTAAAAATTATTCATAACATACAGTGTAGTTGGCAAGGTTGTCAATGTAAGTTACAATGCATGTGTCACCCTGACAATTTTGACTGACAGTAAGAGAACTCGAGTGCCAAATAAAAACAATAAAAATGTAAAAGAAGAATAAAAAGTTATTTTTTAAAATAATACATAAACATTTTGAAATAAGTATAATAATTTGATAAAAGTTTTTAGTTCCAATCAACAGAACAGGTAACATAAAGCTGTGGCGACAAGTGTGATTTTTTGCTTGCACAGGCGATGTGATTTTTTGAAAAATTGTTGTATCGCCAGTGCACTGTGGTGGCCACATGTGTGACAGATTTTGAGGACAAAATGTTGCAACAAAGACCGCACAAGACTGGGTTGATAATTAAGCCAGAGCCTCATTTTAGCTCTTAAATCTAATCGGCTAGATACCCTTTAGTTGCATCGCAAGTGCAAGAAAAAAAGTTGTAGGGTGGCTACATAAGTGACAATGTCTGTGATTTTGTTATGAAATATTCAACTCTTGTGACTTTTTTCTGCGATTTTTTTCAGCTGTCGTGTTGCACGTTCATGGGTGGCTAATACATGTGGAGGGGGCATTGGGGCCTATAAGAAACCGTAAAACCGCTCAAAATTTCTGTGAAAACTGAAAAACCGCAATAAAAATCAATCAAAACCAAAAAACTGCCGAACATAATGATAAAAATAGGAAATTCACAAACCCAGGAGCCCATCTTTTTATTTTCCTGACAAACCTTAAACGCATGACCCTTGATACCAAAGCGAAATATAACTACAGTCGAACCCTACATAACGGCCCTCGCCCTCTGTAAGCGATATCTATAAGCTCATCTTTCTTCTTTCATTTTAAAGCTATCGCAATAGAAATAGGCAAAACTTCTATTGCCTTGTGTTGGCCACTTTCACCGGCAACGCCACTTGGATGGCGCATCACGTGAACTTTCACGGGTTGATCGAGATTAAATAAAAATGTCTGGAAACTAGGGAGCGAAAAACCAAAACTGAAAAACCGCTTTTCTTTTTCATAAAAACCGAAAACCACGACAGATACAAAAACCGAAAAACAGAAAATTTTGAGTGCAAAAACCGAAAAACCAATCTAGAAAATGACCAAAACCGAAAACCCCAATGCCCCCCTCCATGTGATTTTTACTGTGTGCTGGTGATGCAACAAGTTTTTTAAAAAAATCACATCACCTATGCAAGAAAAAAATTGCATGTCTACATGTAGGTGCAGCTTAATGCAGATGTTAATAGCAAAGTACAATGTAGCCTTTTTGAGGGCAACCCTAAAAAATGGAATTTAGAATTCAGAATCCAGAGACCAGATTATGGAATCCAAAATGTAAAATCTGGAAAAAAACAATCAAAGAAAGGGAAGAAAACAGACAAGGTAACAGCAAGAAATAGGAATTTGCTGCCTTTGTTACTGTCACGGGTAACTGGTGCATTCGACCTTTTAATGCAGTTGTGTATGTTATGGTTCAAATTTTTCTTTGGTTTTAAAATTTTGAAACCAGTTTGATTTTTGTTTTCCTTTGTCTCTTATTATGGAAATGAATCTGAGACAAAGGAAAATAAAAATGAAATGGTTTCCAAATTTTAAACCAAAGAAAAATTTGAACCAGCAAATTATCATAATCATTTTCGTCACTGTGTATACATGTGAAGTGATAAAGTGATTACAGCCATGCTCCGTCACGCATGACCAGTAATCACAAGACTGAAATGAACATTTGAATATTCCTTTGTAACGTCCGAGATTTGAATGAAACCTTGAAGATCTCTCTGGAAAACACTTGAAAGTCACGAGTTAACAGAAAAATAACTTCGCTATGCACATAAAAAAACAAATATTCTTCGATATGTAACATTTCAAATAAAATGATATTTTGTTGCTCTTTGTTTCCGAAAATGCGGTAAAATTCTTACGGGAATTCTGAATCTCGGAATGAATTTACAAAACCGATGCGTAAACTTGAAAAATCTATTCAAATTTTCAAAAATACTGGTCATGCGTGGTGGAGCATGGCTGTAAAATCTTTGTATTTTGCAACTAATTGTACACCCCTGTGATAAACACAAAGCGACAAGATTACAATCCATCAAGCTCAACTTTGTGAGGAGGCATGCCAGTCAATTAAATTCGCATTCTCTGATTGGCTAACTTGTCATGTTGCATGCATGTTGCACTGTAAAGCTTGTCAATTAATGTTTTATTCCCTATATCCTCCACAGATACCCTGATCTTTGGTATGATGAGATAACATCAAGTTCCCGGTTCTTTTCCCTGGCAGCCACTTTGAATAAGAATATTATCGGTCTCCTTGTTGCAGAAGTCAAGACAAAGTCTCAATGTAATAAAGAGGTAAAAAGTAATTGCATTTGCGCAATCCTAATCTTGTGTTGGGTTCCTGTGTAGTAGTCACATTGAATTCAGCTTTCCTCTGTTTCTCTGTTTTAATGCCACTTTAGCAAGGGCTCTTTTGAGGGCCATTTTTTTCGGAATTCTATCATAATGGTATCTGGAGATTGAATTAACCGGTATACACTTTGTGTAATGGCATTGCACATGACAGATTGGACATGGTTTGTTTACATTGTAAGTAAGCACCTGAAATTTAAAACTGACATTGCCAAACCGACCAATGACAGCAACAGCAAGACATTAATTAATAATACCATCAACTGACAGTTTACGATTCACATGTCTCTGAAGAATTGACTTCCGCTCAGGGTGTCGAAATGTAAGTCATTGTTTGGACTGTTGACAGTCCTCTATTTTTGTGTGTGATCATTCAAGGTCGGTCGCTTGCCAATACCTGTCCTTGTGGGATTTTTGCACTCTCTCCAGTTTTTGCTCACCATGAAAAACCAAAATGGCAACAACTTGAACTAGCGATCGACCTTGACTAATCACCTACATTGTAGAAAAATAGGGGACTGTGAACATTGTAGTCATTGTGTCAAAACTACACTAACCTTGATGATTGCACTTGAAAGACTACTGCTACTGTTGGGTGCAATCATTTACAATTTCAAGAAAATTATGAAACTGTTTTTCAGGATGGTGGCATTCTTTCATTCACATTTGGTGAGGACACCCTTGTGGCTTATATTTTAAGTATTGGTGTGGTTAACAGTTTTAGAAGGCATGGAATAGGTGAGTACCAACTAGTTACAAATCTTCTTGAAGGATTTTATTTCCATCCAGGAAATTCTGCAAGTTGTGAAAGTATCATGAATATAAAATTACTTTGAATGTTATCTTTTCTTTTGTGTTTTTTGCATTTCAGGGTCCCTTCTTTTGGACAGTTTACTATCTCATCTCACCACACCAGAGAGACAAAACTGTAAAGCTGTATATCTTCATGTTTTAACTACAAACTCAGCTGCGATGCAGTTCTATGAAAAGAGACATTTCAGCCAGTTTCGCTACCTTCCTTTGTATTACGCAATCAATGGGATGCACAAGGATGGTTTTTCTTATGTGCTGTATATTAATGGAGGGGAGCCACCGTGGACACTTGCATATCCTTTCAAATGTACTTTCTCTTTTTGGTGTATAGGCAAGTTGCATTTTCTTATTAGTGTTGTCAACAGTACACCATGAGCATTAAAATTACTAGCAGCCATATCTTGAAGATGTTTTGCAGCTTTGTCTTGGCGATTTTTTAATGATAGTTTTAAAAATTTTGTGGGCTGACGAGTGGCTTCAGAAATTATATCTCAGAAAAACTATAGCAAGCCACCTTTACAAGAAATACTATTAAATAGCAAGCCACCTTTATAACATATCTGTTGATACTGAAGGGATTACCATGACTTAAATTAAATAAAAGCATCTATCTATCTAAATACTAAGACTATTAAATCATTAACTAAAACAAATAATTTATCCTTAACTGACATTACTGACGCCTTGAAGTTCATTGGAGGTAAATTGTCCCAGCTGCGGCCCTGCAAGTTGCCGTTATATTTGATGAGTTGCTGCTATCACTGGCTACTGTGGGTTACTCCTATGCAGGCAATAAGAGACTCTTGTGTCCGTACAATGTAATGCGTCACATCATGGTGTCATGAGACAGTAGAAATTATTTAATCTTATAAATATTTGTGAGTAAAAATCATTATGAAATGGAAGGTTGCAGACACTTTTGTATATTAAGGAGACTTTAGACCTTATTTCAAAATGGTGGCCAATTTATTATTCTTTAATATCTATGTTGATTAGCCCCCCTTGGCTTTGTTAGCATGTACAAAATTCAAAAGAGTTTTTACTCTAAAACGAGGTCTGTGGGCTAATTAAAATAACTATCAAAGAATAATAAATCAGCCACATTTTTTATTTAGGTCTATGTCATGGCGATTTTGCTGTTTTTTTTTTTCAAAACTGCGCTAAAAGCTTAAATAAATCCCTCTCTCATACACAAAATGCTTCAAGATTATAAATAATAAGATATGTTAATACATGTACAGCGCAGTAACTTGTTAGCTATTTTTTAATTAGGAATTGAAGTATTTGAATCTGAACATTTTTATGGCTCTCGTGCAGTTGTTTTATGTAGATCTTTTTACAAAACTGGACCATAATTTTTAGGTTTCAGTTCCGTAATAATGCAAATATATCTTTTGGCTTTTTATAGAGTTCTAGCGAAAATGACAGAGTACATAGTCTAAGATTGGCATTGTTGTTAAATATTTAAAATTTTAAAATGATTTATATTTAATCTATTTTCTTTCGACAGTTTGATCCGTTTTTTAACTCTTCACAGCCACTATCCACAAACTTTTATACATTTTCTTTCTCAGATGCCCTTGGTTCAAATTCAGGCAAAAAATCTCCACATGCGATTTTGAAAAAATGTCAAAAACCACTGCTCAACAGCTTTCATATGAATTTTCACTTTAGGATTACCACTAAAATAAAATAGCACAACATATAGGAAATTTCTTGAATTAGAATAACTGCATTGTATGATTTCATCTGCTAACTCAAAAGCTGGAAGTTATCACCTCAAACAGCATGATAGAAAAGTACTACCCAGTGATTTTCATTTGAATGGTCACATGTTAGGATTTTATCCTCAAGCTCAAAAGTTAGAACCACCTTGTATTGAATGTGCAGTTCAGGAAATATTCATGCTCCTACTAGTGTCTCGACCCAGGGGTGGTACTCCAGGGGTGGTACCCCAGGGGAGGTACTCTAGGGGTGTGATACTCCAGGGGTGGTGCGAAGGATATTTTGGGGTTTGACATTTTCGATGCCAGGTTTTTCGGGGGGTAAGAACATTTTGGCAAGTACTTTTTGGAGTGGCTTGAGTGAAGCAGAGATTTTTTTGGGTGTTCAAAACAATATGAAGATTTGTGGTAAAGAATTGTTGCTGTTCATAGTGCTCACATAGTGCTAGGAATGTAGAACAACCAGGCTTGTTGTATTTAATCCCTTCTGGGTATTTTTAAGGTTCCAAAATCTAGCATGAGATTTTTTTTTTTGTTCAGGGGATTTTGTTGGGTTTTGCTGGAAGCCCTAGGGATTTTTTTGCCCCCATTTACACGACCCTGTCAACTGGAATTTCCAGAAGGGTGAGGGGGGTTGGTCGGGGGGGGGGGGGGGGGAGGGAGGGGATATATCAAAAGAGCTTCCCCTTGGGGGGAATGGATATGAATGGATATTTTCTGGAACAACACCATTTTTATTATAGAGTTTATAGTAAACAAGACCATGTACTGGAAAGTAATGCTTGATAGCTTTTATTTTAATGGTTTAGCGGCTTCAAAAGGATTTCATCCACAGACTCAAAAGAAATATTCTTTTTACAAACACCTTGTTTGCATAAGCATGTAATTTACAAAGCACCACAGGAAACAATTCCTTGAAGTGACACTGCCCCACCGACATAACAACATTTCACTTATTTTATTTCCATGCATGTTATATCGCCAAATGCCACCAAATATACAACTTAGTTGGATAAAAAGATTCTATAGAGCAAAACAAAAGCAGTAGTTTGGAGATAAAGTGCAGGATTACAAGGATGGAAGTGGATTACAGTTCATGAAATTTTATTTTGTGACAGGCGGTCAAGAATTCCAAATTTCCATTCTTGAAGAATTTTAACTTTTTTTAGCCGTTTTTTTGTCTCCTAGTCTCTTAGTTGTCTCACTTTTGGCGATTTTTTTTCCTATTTCAAGGTAATAAAGCGAGCTTAAAGCAAGCTCCTGGCCATAATCATTAAAGTACGACATATCAGCCGCGACAGTGTTCCCTTTAATAGCTTTCGCATAAGTTTTGGGGATGTGTATAATATTGTCTTTTCTTAAATTTATCAATTTGTGTCTGTTTTCAAGTAAGCTAGTTATTTGTATCTGTTGATGACATGTGTTACTGTAGTGTAATGTTGTTTAAAGAGAAGTCTTAATACTAATTACTTTTTTATCTTAGGGGGACTCGCATATTATGAAAGAACAGGCAAAACTAATAAGAAAAAGCGGTTCGTCCAGTATGTCGTTGTTGTATAATTCTGCAATGAACTGCCACAGCATTGCCAATAAAATTAAAAATAAATAGAAACAATTAAAATACTGTTTTCGTGGTTTTAATATTCTATGAGCGTGATCGTTTATGATTTTTGCTTGCTAGTAAATTTTCTCTGATGCTGATGGGAGAAAATTTGCTTTTTCTAGGTGTTTAGATAGTGGGAGCGACTCCTTGCTGGGGAGGGGTATTCCAAAAAAGTTGGGTGGAGGTGTGTTGCTGGGCCATAAAAATCCTTGCCTCGTACCAGACCAGACCACAAAATGTTAGGTTTTTTTACAAGATACAAAAACAACATACCCTATTCTAGACTAACTAATTAAAAACGAAAAGAAACATAGAATGCACGATCACTGCAACAAACCGTTGAGAATGGCCGGATCTGGTTTCCAGACCTAGATCAGTATTAATACTTGAAGTGAAACAAAAAAAACCCGGCAAACTGATCCTGAACCACTTGGAATCAACAGACGCGACGAACTTTATTAACTTTCTCATCACTAGTCAGTTTAGTTTATCACCCGTCAAACCCTTCACCAATCATATTTATTGTTTTTGTTATTCTTTAGTTTTTTCAAAACCACTTGTATAACGGTTTTACAGTTGTAATCATTTATAGTGCTAGCCCCTGAAGAAGCTTTGTTTTGCAAAGCGAAATATTGGGCACTGTTATATTCCACTTTTATTTTATTTTATTTTATTTGCTTCTGTTTCTGTTTATCTGCCGTAAGGATCAGTTTGCCGTTTTTTTTTTTGTTTTAATTAAAACGATAGAGTGATATTCCTAAGACCATGAAACAGTATCTAGCAATTAATCAAAATTAGCCAAAATTAGATAAAACTAAACAATAGAAAACAATGGAATTAGTGTCTACTAGTGCCTACTAGTGCCAACTAACTTAGTAACTATTTTACGGTTTAGAGTGATTTATCGTCAACTTTGAGTTTTATCAGTAACTTTAGCATTTTTACGGGATGGTAGTTTTTTTTTTAACATTGATAAGCCAGAAAGTCTGCAACTTATGGTTAAATTTCTATTCATACCTGTTCCATATTACACAGAGCGTTATTCTCTACTCTACTCCAGACCAAAATACTCAAACCATACCCTGTCTAGAGACACGTACGTTTTTAGCTTCCATAAGACTTGACGAGCGTTGGCCTCAAACTCTCATACACTCTCGGCGACTCTCGTTCGCTCTCGAAGAGTTTCAACCCGCTTAAACTTTCATTAAACTCTACTGGAAATTCTGAACTCTTGCTCTCAAGCACACTATAATCTCTGGTGCGCTCTCGAAGAGTTTCAATCCGCTTTAAGTTTCATTGGACTCTACTAGGACTTCTGAGCTCTTTCTCGCAAGCACTCGTATTGTCTCATGCGCTCTCAAAGTGTTTAACTCTCGTTCCCGTTCGACCCGAGCTTAATCGGGGAGCGAAGTTGGTACCTCTTTATAGGATAAGCCACGCCCACAAAACAAGATTCTGATTCCAGTTATCGATTCGCGCGGTGAATGGAAAGAATTGCAGTCAAACTTGACTCCTTTGCATGTGCGCCTTGCGCCGGAAGCAAAAAGATTATGCGAGTTTTGTGTCACATTGAGTGTCACAATGATAGTGGCACACGCCCATATAAAAATGACGGGGTTAAGTTGGTAATATAATAAAGCAGCGTGTTACGTGTTAATGCTTCCCTTTCTGGAACCATCGCCCGATCGTTTTGCCCTTGGCCGCCACTGTCGACTTTAGGCTTGTTTTCATTTTCATTTTTCTCCAAACCGTAAATTAATTTATTTACATACAGGTTGGTATATTTAGTTATATTCATAGTTAGTGTTCATAGTTTTGCTCTGAAAAACTCGATTCGCGCGGGGAAAATAGAAGAAATTACAGTCAATTTTGTCTCCTCAACGCCCCATACTTACTGCGACTTTTAAAAACGAATCAGATTCCCTGATTTTAAAACAAAATTTGGGTGACGTAGCTGATTATCTGGATTGTTATCTGGTTCCTGGTCAGGTACGCGCGCGCGTTTCCTACCTCCGGTTCCCAGGACTTTTTCCTTTCTTAAAAGGAAAAGCCCTGGGAACCGGAAGTTGTTTTTCTCCTGATGTTCGGTTTATCGTGAATGTGTCAAGCATGCGCATAGGCTGAATTATAATATGACCGTACGGCCCCGCTGACGCAATCCTACAGAAAATAGAATCGCAAGGTGACGTGAGCGGGGCCGGACGGGTTGACGTGAGCCGGTCCGGAAAAAGCCGTCCGGCCCCGCTCGAGTTCAAGCGACTTCTCTTTTTAGTCTGAAGAAAAGCGAAGTCATACAAACATGAGACCAGCCTCGTTACTACGGTTACCCCGTTAATATGGTGACTCCATAAGAGGGTCATCCCGTTAATAGGCTTCTACAGATTGTGCTATGAAAATGCTGAAATTGTGCAACCTTGTTCCCAGGACCTTTACCCTGGCCAGGGTAAAGGTCCTGGGAACGAGGTTGGAAATTGTGCTCTAAAAATACTCAAAAGTTGCACAAAAATTGCTCGAAAATTGAAAAAGTTTCTCCTAAAATGTGAAAAGTTGCTCACATAAGAAAGAGTACAAGGCAAGATATAACCATATTTTAAACACTCTCTGATCTCTAGCAAAATTTAAATTGTCTAACAGTTGCTTATGCCACGTCATTGACTTCTGTCACAACCTCAATTATTTAACAGTTTTGTTGCATAATTATAAAGCCTTCTAATAACTATAAAGCCATCAAATCAGCTTGAGATAGTCATGTTTCACAGTTTTACTTCACTTCTTCTTTAGTTTTTACTAGAAATGTCCTAAAATTATCAGGCTTTTGCGGGAGAAAATTGCTTCAGTGAAGTTGCTGCCTTTTGCTGGTCCCATAAAAAGTTTCTCCAAATGCAAAAAATTGCCAAAACGTTGCCGAGCACAATCTGTAGAAGCCCACCCGTTAATCCCCGTTAATAGACCTTAATACAGCCACTCGCCTTTCTATCGCTCCTGGTCGCTAGTGTAAGGGCGTTTGCGCGAGAGAGCTCTCTCGCGAGCGCCCCTAGTGACCGGGAGCGATGAGAGGCAGCTGTATTCGCAGGCGAGCAATGTTAGTGCCCGGGGGGGGGGGGTCTCTACAAATTTTTGTGTGGGGGTGTGCTGCTGGGACTCTGAGACCCTTAACCTATACTAGACCATTTAAGCTGCATTTTGCAACCCTATACTAGACTAAACACTGAAAAACTCTACCCTATCCTAGACCTATTCCAGACTCGCTATTTTCCACTTCACGCAACTGATCAGTTTCGCGGAAAATGATACCCTATTCTAGACCAAAAATCTCCGATAACTATACCCTATCCCAGACTAAACTGCCTGAAAACCATACCCTTCACAGCGGCACATACCTATAAAGCTCATATATGGGAGTACCCCCCCCCCCCCCCCGGGTGTTAGTGCCTAAAATTGCGTAAACCACCATCATTGATCCTCACTCCTCCTCAAGCCTTAATTGGATTCGAGCTCTCATTGTTGCTTTCACCACGTGCGATTTGGTAGAGAATTGACGTTCGCGCTAGTTTTTCTATCTTTTTGCTGCTACGCCAGGTCGAAACAGCTGTCCACGGTTGCATTTTGGCTTTCAGTTTGGGCTCTATCATGTCGTTGTCGCGTTAATTGTTCTACGTCGTATCAGCTTTGTTCACTATGTTTGTATAACTTTAAACCCTGAAGGGTACTATAATCTCTTAATATCACAATTGAACACTATGGTTAGCAAGACCTGACATGATCAGCGTTCAAGACCAGAGAGCAGCAGTGGACAGCTGGCAGCAGTGGACAGCTGCTGTTTCGTGGTTGTGCCTAAATCATACCGTCCAGAAGGACGTCGGACACCTTATTGAGACTTATATAACGAAATATCGACACTTTGAATTTTATTTTCAATGAAAAAGAAAATCTAAAATCCCCACTCAGGATTGAACCTGTGCCCTCAGCTAGGCTTAGGCTTACATAGCCTACCGTATCGCTGTACCATTTACCTTTTCGGAATGCTTAGCAAAAATTATTTAACTATATAAACTGCTACCCCTGACCTCAACCTGAAAGCTAGCCAGTTACTCTGTTATATAAGTCTTAATAAGGTGTCCGACGTCCCTCTGGACGGTATGATTTGGCTTGATCCTGTTTCGTCTTTATTGGGACTCGTCAGCACGACGTAGTCCGTACAATGAAGGCCCGTTTACACAGGCGATTTTTTTATGCAATTTTTGTTGCACTTTTCAATGCAATTTCTGTCGCAGGCAAGTTGCATCTTCAAATCGCGTGTGTGAACTAGCGGCGATTTCGGCGCGATTTGGCCTTTTGGGTGCGATTTGTCGCGCGAAGTCGCAGAGATTTCGAACATGTTCTTGTTCTTGGTTTTTGGGAAATCACAGAAAATCGCAGCAAATATTGTACCCGAATCGCACAGAAATCGCCGCTAGTTTACACTTGCGACAAAAGTTGCATTGGAGAGCGTGACAAAAATCTCATCAAAAATCGCATGTGTAAACGGGCCTTGAGACTGAAAGGTAACTGGCTAAGGTTGAGGAAGAGAGGGGCCTGGAAACAAAGTTTTTCATGCAGCACGTGTTAGGTTCCGACAAGCTCGCCGTTTGTTAAAGGCTCGTTGTTCATTAATATTTTTTGAGTCCATCTGACAGCGCGCGTTTAAACAAAAGTTTATTGTTGTTATCAAATTCTACGGACCCTCTATCTACGTGGTGCGCAAATGCCGGCCAAAAGCCAAGTCTGGAGTGGAACTTCAAAAGGTACGGTTCACTTTTTAGTTCTGTCCGAGATACGTACTCAAAGCAATAGATAACTTGGAGTTTAAGTTACCTAAAGAAATAAGGACATCTTAATTGAAGAGATTTTTGAAGGGTCCTTCGACAACTGCTGCACTAAGACTGCTTTCACTTCCGATGTTCAATGCATTTCCAAGCCAAATGAATAAGGTCATAATATTACCGACACACGTTTAACGAGAGAAGAACAAATTTGTTTGTGGTATCTTATCGAGCCATTTTTAAACGATTCTTTTATAAATGACGCTTTACTTTCAAAGTCTCAAATACAGTGCAGTATTGTTTAGAGATTGCTTATTGTAATCGATCCTGAAATAAAATCTGCTGGCAAAAGATCATTATTGTTCTCAAAATTCCGCAATCTTTTTTCACATGAGCAGGAGTTTATACATTTTTCACTCCGAATGCTCAAATCATTAATTGTACAGCCTTAAATAAGCCACAGAGCCAATAGCATTCATATTACAACTGCAAAGCGATCAGTTGCAGACGAAAATTTCCCGCGAAATATCGCCGATTTGTCAGAAGTCAAATGATTGCTGGCTCTCCGGTCCATGATTTTAGCTCACAGAAAAGCGGTATAAAGAAAAGGTCAAAAAGCAGCAACGGCTAAAATAAGTTTCGATAAACACCACATTCATTAAAGAATTATCTTTGTGAAATACCGAACTGAATGCTGTCAAGAAGCAATCTGCGTTTACTAAACACTATAACGGTGCTTGAGTCAAACCTCGCTTCAATCTATGTTTCGAACACCTTAGTCTGTGGACGAGATTATGTAATATTGCATTCAAACTAAAAATAGCTATTCAGCATAACAATAAGGTGTACTGTTTCTCGACGTTAGCAAAAAGAAATTTGGGATCGCTTCTTCTTGTTTTCAAAGTGAGTGCTCTTAACCCCTTAATTGGTAATGTGGCTCATAGAAGTGTTATGAGAGATACGCCAGCGCAGCGTAAGCACAACACATATGCAATCAGGCGAAATTACACAAATGACGCAAGCGTGAGTACTGGAGGCACAAGAAAATCAAGAAATTTTGATCCCTTGTCTTTGTCGTCGAACCTTTGTAACACAAGATCTTTGCGCTTGTTCTTATGCCGTGGAGACCGGAATGAAGTATAGGCGGCGCGCGGAAGATAGGTGCGAAGGAGTATTCCCTCGTTCAGTTTTCCCGCTCGTTCGCTCTCTTTCGTGCCTATCACTCCCCCGTCAGCACCCGCAATATGTTTCCTTCTGTGTATCTCCCCGTATCCGAACGCCTGGAACAGGCTATAGCCAGGCGGCGTTAGAAAATGCGGGAATTCTGTGATAAATGAATGTGTGAAAAACGCTGATCTCTATTTTCTTGCGGTGCAACTTTTCTTCATCCATACGGTTTTCTCCGAAGTGCGAGGAACGCTGGCATTAGCTAAGACAAATTGGTTCTCTAACACTGGTTTTCACAAGCGACGCCGCAAATACAAACACAAGCGCAACTAAAAGTGCAAACATACGCTCTCTAAGGTCCTTTTAGCTCCCAAGAGTGCCAAAATAAAAAAATAAGACAAATCCCAAATTTGAAAAACAAGTGGCACCATGCAAAAGTAGGGGTGACGAATGGTACCTTCAAATCGTGGGTCTCGGAAAATTTTGGTCCGGTCTCGAAATCTCGGCAGTTTTTGTTTTAAGTCTCAAAGTCTCGTTTGGCTGGTGTTTTTTTTTTGTCTCGGAGTCTCGGATTTTTTTCCTCAAGGTCTCGGAATCTCGGATACTTTTGTCAAGCATTCTCATTCTTCGTCCTTGTTTGTTGTTTGATAGATAAATCGGATATTTTTAGCACTAAGTCTCGGGCTCGGATTTTATAACGTAGCTGCGGTCGCGGTCTCGAATTTTGAAACAAGGGTCTCGGCGTCTCGGCGAGTCTCGGATTTACCATTCGCCACCCCTAAAAGTACTGCCGCACTGAGAGGTTTCATTTGAATGGTCACACCATAGGATTTCGTCGACAGACTCAAAAGTAAGAACTACACTATATGTCTCCATACTTAATTCTGGGAGTGAAAGGGTTAATATCTTCCTAAGTGATTAAAATGTTTGTAATAGCGGTGTACGACTATTCCAGCTGCCTTTTTTGCCCTTAAAGAAGGTGAATCGTTAGATCATTCAGTGATGGGAGGTGGTGACATAAATGTGTTTTCATTAAGTGACAAAAATGCGCTCGTTTTCCACAAGTGCATCGCATGCAAGCTTTGACACGAAAAACCATCAATGCTGCAGAAAAAAGCACCTTAAAAAAGGAAAACTTGTAAACTCAGTACTGAAGGATCACATTGAAGGACGCAAAGATCTGATGCAGCTCAGTAAAGTTACAGGCAAATTGTTGCAGCAGAAGTAGGGACACGGCATTGTGTTTTTGCGCATGTCGTGTGCAAGATTTTCGTACCGCCAGTGAGATTTGGCCTTGCTTTCATGCAACAGATGCATATAACGGCCAAATTTTCATGTACCGAGTTTTAACCCTTTCAATCCCAGAGTCAAATATATATGGAGAGACATGTATTTATTTCTAACTTTTGAGTTTTTCAATGAAATCCTACAGTGTGACCATTCAAAAGAAACCTCTTCGTCAGTACTTTTGCATGGTACCATTTGTTTTTTAACATTTTACAAAATGAAATTTGGGATTTTTATTAAATTGATTTCTGCCACTCTTGGGGGTTATACCGATACTCTCTTTGGTCGAGTTTAGCCCTTTTCAGGCATTGCTTATTCCGCCCGTTCGCGCGCCGGTTTTTAGCTGATCCATGGCCCCACAATCTTAACGCTTGGAACAGGCTACAAATGTGCCGAATTTTTTGGAAGTTAGACAGTAAGACCACCCGGCAAATAATCCTCCTTAGAGGGGTTACTGTAAAGGAAGATAGTAAGATCAATCTTTGCTTTTATGCAGCATATATCGAGTTAAAGGTGCTCTCTCCGGCAGTAGTGATGGTTCAGTTATCTTACGAGTTTGGAAGCAAGGGAGAAAAGAACTGCGATCTACAATCTACTTTGTTTCAATAAATGATATTTCACATCAATTTTTTAAATAACTTTCTGTCGTTCCAATAGTAACTAGGAAGTAAATTATTATTATTATATTAGGAAGTGTGGTTGTATACTTTGCGCTGCATGTTGTAAGCTATGGATTGACTGAGCTCAGAGGCTTTGGTTACGAATCATAGTTACACCCCCTTCCTCTATGGCATCTGTGCGAACGAACGAATAAATATATCATTGAGAGCAGACAACAAACTGTTGTTGTGAATTCACTTGCACAAACGCTCAAACGTTTTTAACAGAAGGCCTTTATTGAAATCTTCAGCTTTATACACAACTCTCATATAAATTAATTAAATATTCTGTGGCGTTTGAATTACTAAAAATTGCAGCCCCTTTACAAAACTAGTTCTTGATTTTATAGTTTTTATCGGCTGTAAAAAGCCAGTGTTTAGTCTAAGAACTTTCTATTGTTTTTGCAGACTTGTCGCATTACTATAACAACAATAACGCCAGAGTTCTCTGTTTTTGAGTCCACAGCCATATTGTAGATTTTCCAACCTGCAAAAACAAAACAAATGATAATTTAAGTCTGGCGGGAAAAAGCTGTTTTGTTAGGAGGCTGCTGGAGATTTGTTTTAAAATATGTCTTAAACTGTGAAGCTACAAAAAATGTCAAAAATGTTTAATAATATCCCTAAAAATATATTGGAGTCTGTAATGATCAGGTAATAAGCTAAGCGCAGATTAGCTCAAAAGCGATTTTCGAAGCCAAGAAAAAGACAACTGCAATTGATCAAAAGCGTTCAAAATCGCTTATTTGGTTAATTTTTAACTGAAAACTTGAAAATTGCAACAATCCTGTGTAAGAAATTGAAGAGCCCGTCAAGAATCTTCCAAATATGGCAACTCTGAAAACGAGAGTGCGTGGGATGTACGTTTCGGAATGCAGTTTCCATGGCAACATTGGCTTCTCGAGGTACAATAAAGTTTCTATTGATCTCGAGATCTTGAGTCTGAACAATAGGCGCTTTATTAAGAAGTATTTCAGTTATGCAAGTGATGTTATTATATACAGTAAATGGCCAATCCACGTTTGTTTTTAGGGGATGATTTCCGTTGTGGGAGGAATAAGTTGTCACCAGTATAGTCATTCACGTTGTAAAAAGTACGACAAGAGCGAACGTTTTGAGCTCAAGGAACTTGTTTAAAGATCGTAAATTCGAGTTGAATCAATTCGCGAATCGGTGATATAAGCATTTGTTGTTAAGTTGGCTTTATACGCTTGCATTCAGACTAGACAAGTCATGTTTGCTTTCACTGCGTATTACATACAGCAACTTCACAGCAGACAGCAGAAGAACTGTCCATTGCAACGCAACACGAGGTATGCATGCCAAATAACTCTCCACATCGTATAAACATACGCTGTTCAGTTTAAACTACGGATTTGGGGCCAAACTTGACTATTGACGAGTTTAACAATTTATTGACAACAGAGTTACAAATAACTGTGTATTGTTCGACCGTCATAATGTGATTACCTTAGTTTTAACTGGCGGCAGTTTTACGATTGTGCACTGTTAAATGATTTATTTATTTCTAGATAGTTTTCTGTCAGTTAGTAGTTTTGATAGAATTCTCGTTCTAGAGAAGCGTTTTTAGCCAGCTACGAACATACCTATCTCATGCGATATTGTTCCTTTGTTTTTTAAATTCTTAAAAAAATCACAACAAAAACGTCTTGTTTCTTCGTCAGTCTCCTTTGTCGCCGCTTAGTTTTGTGCACGTGGCGGCTGAGACAAAACATACAAGGATCTAGCAAAAGATTTATCTTCAGTTTTCTATCTTATCTCTGAACAAATTAATTTTGTATAGTTTTCAATAACAATTGGTAGAAAAAAATAAGAAACCATTCAGTTAGTAAGTTAGTGCATTGTATTAGTTTGTAAAGTTACGGTAGTCGTTGCCTTTCAGTCCAGGCTGCCGAGAGCGCGGGAGGCGCCTGCAGGCATGAGCGCGAAAAGTAGTTCCTTCTACCAAGAAACTTTCGTTCGCTTGTCTCGCTTGGATGGAAAGGAAACGACTGCTAAAGTAGGCAAGCTAGCTTTGTATAACAATTTCCGTCATGAAATGCAAACACGTAACATAACTCTCGAAAACTCTCGAAACTCTCGATCTTTTTCTTCAAAGATTTTCTTTTTCACATTTTCAACTACTTTTAATTTTATGGCTTATTTAATATGAATGAATAAGAGTTTAGAATTCAAAGAATCACCCTTCACACGCTCCATTAGCGAAATAATGCGGCCCAAACCTGATATTGAGTTCCAAAGCCAAGTACAAATTTGACAAATTTGCGTCCTTCGAAAAGTTCTACAAGGGAAAATTGAAAACCGAATAGCACTTGCCCAGTAGCTTTCATTTTAAGATTACATCCACAAATTCAAAAGTTGAAACCACCTTGTAATGCACAATAAACAGGAAGACAGGAAAGTTCTGATCAGCAGTATTTACTGAATGATTGAATGGTTACACTTATGTCTAGAATTTTATCCACTGACTTGAAAGTCAGAACCGTCTTGTACAGCATAATGAACAGTCAAGAAAAAACTGTTCAGTAGCTTTCACTTGAACATTACCACCAAGAAATTTCGTCCACAAGCTCAAAAGTTAAACCACATCTCAAGATTTAAGGTTCCACTCCAGTAGAGATGAGTTTTCATTTTCAATTTCATGCGCCGTTAGTCTTTTCTTGATTATTACTGACTTCGATTTTGAGAAAGAAGACGAGACAAGACATGTTTCGACCGGTACAACGGACTCTTCTTCAGTTGTAGCGAGAAGAACAATTTGACAGCTCTATAAAGCAATTGCAAGTCTTACAGGAATTAACAAAAAAAACATTAATTGCGAAAGAAAAAAAAAACATGACAAAAATGACAATATGTTTACAAATAATTGTGGGAACAAAAACATCAAAACTCAAAGCGAAAGAGTTAAATTTACACGACAGAGTTGTTCTCGATTTATAGTTCAGTCAAGACTCGTTCCAGTAACAGAATACATCTTTGACTATAAAACAAATGTATTATTCAATCGCCATTGATTTCTACTCGCATTGGACATACTGTCGCATAAAAATGGAAACGAGATAATTTTCCCCATGTAACAAAGATAATAAAACTGCAGTCGAAATATATACCTTCCTTGCTTGCTAAACCTGAACTTAACATTTTGAAGTAACAGTTGTTAGTTTGATAAGATTATTTGCAAAATTTTTGAAAGCCAATGAGGTTTTTATGTCAAATGTCAGGATTCTTTACCTCTTGTTTCTTGTTTTTAACCTTTTAAGCCCTAATATCAAAATTTAAATTCTCATTCCTTGTCCCTATACATTTCCTATAGAAGTAGTGGGGAGAAATTGTTTGGATATCAAGAGAATTCAACTTGGGTGATCATGTCCTTAATTCTCATGACCTTTTTGATCGATAGGGCATTGATATTACAAGGAGAAATTTGATGCTGATCACCCTTAGGGCTTAAAGGGTAAATACTTTCATTTATAAACTCTGCATATTATTGATGGCATTAATGCAATTTATCCGGAATTTTTTTATGAATAATTTCTTTCTCAAGTAATTATGGGATATTAAATCAGGCATAAATTACGCCAAGATAACAGTTGACAAAGGGATTTCGGAACCTATAGTTCTTACTCGCTGTTCCCACTGTAATAATCATTTGAACTATCCAAACAATATCTTGACAAATCATGAATTGGACAGTAAAATAATCACTTAACTAGAGAATGTTGTCTTGGGATGCACCACCGATTTATGAATAACTTCTCTTCTTTGACAAAAATAGAATTGATTTGGACCGATTTAGTGTAGTTCGTAGAAATCCGAGTTATCGCGTGACAGTCACGGATGTAAACAGTGTTAATGTTACTTTGTCAGTAGTGTCACGATGTCACGAAACATGAAGTGGATGCCACTCTCTTTGAGTCACGCTATTTCAGCGATTTATGTTTGATTAAATTAAATGACGAGCAAAGAGGATTTTACAGCCTGAAGATCACTTCTCTTAAATTAATTTACAGTAATTTATTTATTTTCCCGATATCCGGCACTAAATTTGCAAGTTCTTAATTCAAATTTGCAGTGAGTATAAGCGAATCTTTACTGCCGTCATTGTTTACATTTTGTTTCATTAGCACACGAATTTACGTATCGTGCAAAATACGAATTAACTTCAAAAGTTGAAAGAGCTTGTTATACTTAGAAATCAAAGCATGTTTAAGGAAATATCAGCTTTCAAAAACTGCAAAATTGTTGGGTGGCAAAAGCGCTAATGAGCCATACATTCTTTGTAAAATTTTGAGTTTTAAAAACAGCTTTGCACGAAGAGTATCTAGTATATCGGGCTTAAATTTCCAGAGAAAGCTCATTGTGCTATGCCCTTTCAATATGTGGAGGTTTTTTTTTTTTGCAGCTCGACCAGAGAATGAGGCGAATATGGTATTGAAACAAAAATTATGAATATGAATATATGAAAATCATATATGTGAACTGCGGATAAACATGAGCGAAATTTGTGATCTTCGCAAAAATTGCAAACAAAGATTCACTTATTGAGGACATTGAGTGCTTATCTCGGAAGCCTTGCTACAAAAATAGAGGAGACTTTCTTAAAGGGACACTGTCACCTATTTTTAGTATCACTTTGAAAATATTTGTTTAAATGGAAACCTTAAAACAATGGTCCAGGTTTGTTCACAAATACTCTACCAGTGCACAGAAACTAGTATTTTCTATCTTTGTCTGCGGATGGCCAGGATGGAAATGGATTGCAACTTGAAAAAATTGTCCAATATTTTCAAGTTCCTCCCAAGAGTCGTGGAAAAATCGCAGAAAAACTTATTATGGTTTGTTCTTCTTTGAAGAAATCAGTTGATATTATCTTCTTGGTGTTCTAAAAGCAATTTTATGTTTGATCGAAGGTACTTTGTCATATATTTAGTGTATTTTGACCAAAACACAGCAAAATCTGCGTGACAATGCCCCTTTAAGTTAAAGTTAATTTGAAAATATTTTATGATGCAGTGATACAAAGACCATAACTTCAAACAGGAAATAATGTATAGTCTAACAACACTTTATGTTTTCAAAAAAAGTTCATCAATCGATTTTTGTCTCAACGTGTTGTTCCTACGGCCAGGCCATCATTTGGTAAGCTAGTATATTCAGTGGAATCTCTCCTTACGGACACTCGAACAATATCAGACATCACCAATATTTACCAACTGATCATTTGGCTCGGGAGAGACAACACCTCATACCAACTCTACATGTATGATACGGGCACTCGGCTCTGACCCTTCGGTGTCTGTAATAGAAGTTGGACTGTAACCCTGTGCTTGCTGTTGGAGGTTCGCTTGACGAATTCAGTGACAGAACCAAGAAGTTTTTAGAACTGCATTCAAGATCCAACAAAGTGATTTCCTCGGTATTAGGGCTACGTGTTGAAACTAAGATACTGGTCATGTCTTTCATGTTTTTTTTTTGTTTTGTTTTTTTGCGCCGTGTTGTTTTCAAATGCTCCAAACCAGGTTTTGAGAGATTTTATTTCATTTTTACAGAATCGCCAAATACATGACCCCAGGTTTCAGATTTCGCCACTTTAGGAGACGTCTCATTCTTCCAGTATAGTTACTTTATATTCTACTTTTAATTATTTGCCTGAAAGTAAAGGTAGTTCGAAGAGGTATAACACGCAAGGAAAACGTACAAGATAATAACGGTAAACAGTTTCCTTAATAAATAGCAGTAATAATGCTGCATGTAGTTTACAAAGAAAAAGACTCATTTGTAGGGGAAGGAAAACAGATGATCGATGTTTGAATCTTAAAAGTTACGGTGAAGCTGCGAAACCCCTACCCATTCCCAGAGCAAAATATGTAATTTTCTTACCCGTTTTGAGCCGAATCCTTACAATTAAAATGGCACAATTCTAAACCCAATTTCAGAGTAGAAGGCAAACCACACCCAATCCAGGCCAAAATTAACCCAATTTCAGACCAAAGCGCTCATACCTCTTATAGAGCTAAATTTTCTAGAATGTTAGCATAAAAGTCCAGCTTGAAAGGCCACACTCGGTAGGATTTCATCTACAGATTCAAGAGTTAGATAACTTAATTGGGAAAGGGAAATTTATCTTCGTGTGCAAAACGGCGCTTTATCGGAGATTAGAGATTCTTCAAATAGCCATAATGCCGAGGAAGTGGCCTACCTCTTAAAAGACAAGAGGGAGAGGTATAAGCATTCAAAAAATGTAAAATTGCAGGCAATGGAGATATGACTGGTCTGCAAATCCTCTGAAGTCGCCTCGCTTGAAGTGATAAACAGCGTCAGGAAATACCCATTTATAGGTCAATCTTGTCTGGAATGCGACATAGCATCTGGCCGGCTTTTATAGTCTACAATTTCACTCTGAATTTTGTAAGACATTGAAAAATTAGCACTATAGGAAGGTACTGCTTAGTAGCTTTCAGTGACTACACTTATTCATTTCATTTGAATACTCACAGACTAAACTACATCACGTGTCGCAATGGATGATTCTAGGAGTGCGATCGAGGATTAAGATTCTAGCTTTTGATAGCGGTGGATGAAATCCTATTCGTGACCATTCAAATAACAGTGGGGTATTTTCTTGATGTACGTCCAAACTCTCACAACAAAGATATATATGAAGAATTATACGATGGGCCGGAATAGGCACACCGCACAATCACAAGCATACATTCCATGTTAGGGGGCATCGTACGCCAAAATATCGAAATGTGCGTGTTAAATTGCCTAATACCACCAAATATACAACTCAATTGGATAAAAAGAGTCTATAGAGCAAAACAGAACAATTAGTTTGAAGATAAAGTGTATGATTACAAGGATGAAAGTGGAATTCGATTCTGTGACAGGCAGGCCCTCAAGAAATCAAACTTGCCCTCTGGCGAAACTTTGAGTTGATTTAGCCATTATTTTGTCTGTTAAGTTTACCTTCGCTTTTATCACTTTTGACATTTTTTCTTCCTTATAAAGCAAGCTTAAAGTACTGAGCTCCTGACGATATTCATGAACACGATATATCAGCCAGGACCTATAAGCCCGTGAGAATGCATGTTAGCTGCCAGTAAAAACCTTCCATTTTTTAGCTTAGCTATGATTATCAGATAAGGAGTTTTTTCTTATTTATATTTCTCTGCTGCTTTCCTCATTAGACAGTTTTTTATAGGTGCAAATGATTTTTTTTTGCCACTAGTAAAATCAGCCTTTAGAAATATGGTTGTGGGTACAAATAGGATAAAAAACGCCTTTTCATATTCGAAAGCATGGGATTATAATTTACTACCATTTTAACTCTGTTGATCCTTTCATTGCCAAAAATTCAGTCAAATAATTGTTCCAAATTTTTTAATAATACCACGAGTAATTACAGCTAGTCATCTTTATAATTTCATCACAAACTCAGCTCAACGCTGCCGGGAATCAGATGAAAACGTCGTATTCTATGACACAAGAAACTCAGAGAGAACAGTCATTTTGACCGCTTATTTAGAGAAGAGCTTTTAAAAGTCCAATGGTCATCTTGAATATTGAGTTTATTTCCTATACTGTTGGTCAGTAGGATTTTGTTATAAATCTTACAATGATCAGCTCGTTCTTTCTCCTAACCTCAATGTGTTATCACATAGTGGATTGAATGAGCTACGAATTTTTAACATTGCCGAGGATTAACCCTTTTAATTTCACTCCCAGAGTCAATATTATGGAGACATGTCATGTTGTTCTAACGTTTGAGTCTATGAACAAAATCCTATGGTGTGACCATTCAAATGAAACCTCTTCAGCAGTACTTTCGCATAGTACCATTTGTTCTAACTTTTGAATCTGTGAACAAAATCCTGTGGTGTGACCATTCAAATGAAACCTCTTCAGCAGTACTTTTGCATGGTACCATTTGTTCTAACTTTTGAGTCTGTGGATGAAATCCTATGGTGTGACCATTCAAATGAAACCTCTTTAGCAGTCCTTTTGCATGGTACCATTTGTTTTTCAATATTTTACAAAATAAGATTGTGGATTTTTCTTGAATTTTGATTTTTAGAACACCTGAGAGTAAAAAGGTTAAAAGATGGTTGGAGAAGATTACATCGTTTTCTCCCTTGAGTAAAACTAAATCTAACACTTGGGTCGAGAATGGTGATTCTGAACTTTTGTGTGTGACCATTCAAAGGAAAGGTAGTGAGCAGTACTTTCCTGTGGTACTGTTTATTATGCTGGTTATAACTTTTGATTTTGTTTATGAAATCCTGGAGTGACCGTTTAAATGAAAGATACCGATCACAACTTTTCTGCTGTAATGTTCATTATGCAAACAAATAAACAAAACGAAGTCAATAGCACACAAAAAAAATGTTTTTGCGGCTGCGTAGCATTCACGTTGAATGAAAATTGAAATTTAGTTAAGATTGAGTGCTGAAAAAACTGTTATAAAGACTGTCAGACGTTTCGAGGATAACCCCTTTATCAGTAAAGAACACAAACACGAGGGCCACTGGTTCGTCAGTGAAAACTGTTATGTGTCACCCTCTATAAATAACGTTGTCACTCAGTCACACTCAGAACACTGATGAAGGGGTTATCCCCGAAACGTCTGACTGTCTTTATAACAGTTTTTTCAATACTTAATCTTAACTAAATTTCAATTATCAAACAAAACGAAGTGACTTACTCGTCGAGTTTGTAGATGAAACCCTTAAATTGTGGTGTAATTTGTGTTACATTACTTACTTTCTATACTCTCTATAAATTCTATATCCACTTGCAAACCAAAACGGCTTAAAGCCCATATTTGGGGTCGCACATACCTAAATAGCTTACATTGGAGTGTACCCCAGGCGGGCTGGAGCGGTTACAATGTATCAGTTAAATTATAATTTTTTGCAAGTTGAGGAGATAAATACCTTGATCGGATTTAAAGCCGGACTAAATAGTTAAAAAAAATAATTACATCTCAATGAATATTGAATGTAATGTACACGAAAATTACAATTTCAAAGTAATTACATTTAAAACTTGCAATTCTGCAATCACGGAATTATTTATTGACATGCTCTTCAATTGGTAGGAAGAACTAATCTCGCCCCATGTTTAAAAACATATCCATATAACCGCATATCTATTTCGCTTTAGAGTTTGATTCAGTTTGTCAGTTGGCAGATGGAACTGAAAGTAAATTTTGTTGTAAGAGTATATAGAAGATAGACGCCTTTATTCAGACCGCACAAGAAGCAAAAAAATAATCTCGCTTAGACAAAGCTAAAGTGCGTTAAATTTTTTTTCGATAATATTTTTCCAGTTGGTTTTTTAATGCTACGAGTTAGCGGTGAAAAAGAAATTCACTGGAAAGCTTTACTTTATGCGAAAGTTTCACGCGCAAAGCCGAATCTCAAGTCATTAAATATTTTAACCCTTTCGCTCCTAGAGTCAATTATGGAGACATGTTGTGTGATTTTAACTTTTGAGTATGTGGACGAAATCCTATGGTGTGACGATTCAAATGAAACGTCGTCGGCAGTACTAGAACGGACCTCTGGATCCAGGGTGCCAGTACTTTTGCATGGTACCATTTGTTTTTCAATATTTTTCAAAATGAAATTTGGGATTTTTCTTGAATTTTCATTTTTGGCACTCCGAGCTTGGGAGTTAAAAGGGTTAAAATGCTTATATGTAACATGGTCAGTAATACTGAAATCCTTTAAAGTTTAGACATTCAAATGAAAGCCATTTTAACAGCCGAGTGTACTCAATTGTCTGCGGCACTGTTTGATTTCAATATCGGGGTTAATAACAGCACATGCAGTTTTATAATTGAATAATTGAAACGTCAGACAGAAAAAAATATACATATAATAACGAGCCTTCGTGTATGTAGTAGTAGTAGTAAACTTTATTTGAGTGTCAAAGTATTTAGCTTACTAGCTAATTGTGGACGCTAAAAAAAGTAGAAATAAATATAAATTATGCCAAGACGAGTTACAAATTTTCAATTCTTCACTGTCTAAAATATTTATATGCGACATATGTTCTTACATTTCAAAAATCTTACGAGATACAGTGATAGCTAGACAGTATTAAATTTAATGCATGGACACCCCACCAGGATTCAAAATAAAGTCGTCAATAAAATCACGAAAAGTACTTGCAAGCACTCTATCTTTCCCCAAGACCAATATTTTAATTTGTCGGTTTGATTTTGCATATCGTTTCGCCGGACCTCAGTTCAGACCGCAAAAAAACTAGGCTTTTAGACTTGCCATAAAAATATTAGGTCCACTGTTATATTTTGATGTTTTGTTCAGTTTCCAAGATCAATTAGCACCGAGCAAAAAGCTAGACAGCTCGATTTCCATGTCGACTTACCGATTTTCGACTGGTTGAAGGATTTAAACAAACTCTTCAATGTTTACAAGACTACTGCGCCGACTTGTATGATCTGTTATTGTTTAACCGTGTTCTGATTAATCCCTTCGTGACTACTGATTAACTAAAGTACTGATGTTTGTTAACTGCTCCCAAGTAGAATTCTGTTCATGAAAAACGCATTTAAGCACTCGACAAAACATATAAAACTCCAAGCCTCAATAATTATAGGTTGAAAGGTCTCTAATGGTTTACGCCAGTTAACTGTTTGTCCGTGAAATCAACTTTAGACAAAATCAGACATAGAAATATCATTAAGTATCCCGCTTTTAGCCCGAGGCAAACGAAATTCTTGAAAAGAAAAATCGGACATGCGTGCGTTTTGTCAAACGCCAGGTTAGAATATTTCGGCCTACCAAACAGAAAATTGATCAAGAAAAATAAAGTTAAAACGCATGAAAAAACTATCATGTCTCGAACGGATGCTGTCGTGAAATGTCTGATGCACTCTTGGGGGGGCAAAACAGACATTCGTGACAACACATTAAATTCGTGATACTGAAATTTAAGCGCAGCTTTAACAAAACAAGCACGATATGATATTATAACAAATCGGTTCAGCGTTCATTTTTATGACGCCAAACCTCTTCAGACTGTAGAATAAATAGACATTTTTCTCAAGTTAATTCGCGGTCCTCAAAAGCTGTTACTTCGGTAATACAAGTCGCGAAACAAATACCTAGACAGAACCGGACAATTTAATTTAATATACAGTTTTATCGGGTATTGGATGTGCAACGGTAGAGTATGATATTATGTATCGGCTTGCGTGTAAAGCACTGTCAGTTTCTGGACTTTTCACAAAATCAAGATTTCTATTGGCAGATACGCCTACATTTGTTGTGACGCTCTCGCGAGGTGTTGTTTTTAGCTGAATTCAGTGCCAAAACACACGATTCACCGCGATAATTTTCGTTGTCCAAATCGCTGACTGCGGACTTCAGTTGCTTCCGGTTCACTGCACTTTTGAAAAAACTTCAAACCGCCCTAATAGAGGTGTTGAGTAACAAGTCGCTCCAAGAAAAACCACTTTCAGCTTTGGTCAAAATTTGTTCTCGAGAAGTCAAACTAATGTATTTGTTATTGATTTCTCGTCGTGTTCTAATCATTTGCAAATAAAACGGCCCGCTTTTTCTTTGTTAAAACTAACAGAAGATTGCCGAGTCTCTAAGTAGCGAGTGCCGGCCTCCCGCCCTCATGTCACCTTTTCGCCTTCATATCCGCTCGGCGATATTTTCTTTCAGTGAAGTTTATGGCTAAAAGCAAAGCTCAAAACTTAACTTGTACAAGCAAATTATTAGGGTATTGTGTCGTATTTTAACTCTTGTTTTGAATATTCACTATTCACTGTTGAATTAATGCAAATTTGAGCACGTACAAAGAGTCAGTTTGTGTTATATCGGCGCTTAGTGTAAGGGCATCTGTTTTTCAAGTTACATAATTTCTTGGGTATTTTTAGTTTGTTTCTTTGGTAAAAGTTAAGCTTTGATTCCACTGAGCTTCTATTATGTATTTGTTTGGCTCTAGGAGCTGATTCATCTGTTGTGTAAATGCTTAAACACACATTTCCCTTGTAGGGCTCATTGAGTGCAAGTTAATCAGGTGTGACAGAGAAATCACAAGCGAGCGACAAATGCAAGACATCAAGTCCACCACAACACATGAACATTTTCTTGTGAAAAATACTTTTATTTCGCCACAAATAGCAGTATCAAATATGCGAGCCCAGTTCATGGCACGAAAAAAACATTCATTTCTACAATTACAGCTAAAAGACGTTTACAAAAGCTATCATCTCTATCCATTAATTATTTACATGAAGATCGATTGATGATAAATCAGTTTCTTTTGGCAAGAACTAATATAAAAGGAGGAAAATGATAAATTAGGTTTCAGAGCAAGGTGACAATCCTAGTGCACTAAGATCCGATTTCAGTACAGCTTGTCAGCTTTGCGTTGAAACGAAACACTTAACAAGAACTTTTTTCTCCGTGCGTGAAAAAGAGAAAATTGTAAACGTATAAAAACGTAGCTTAGAACAATTCTGCTCGAGAAATAAAATACTCTCACATTAAAGCGAATGGGTGTCAACCGTTTCGTGATTTTTACATTATAATCCGTGTGAAATTAAACTCGCGCGACATAACACGTTTAATTCTCGTGATTTTTTTTTGACAAGCAAAATTGCCATAGCGTGTCGAACTCTAAAAAGCTTCTGAAATTTAGAAGCAAAACAAAGTTCTGTATTTCCCTTGCAAGCGTTTTTATTGCTGCGTAAAGCAACACGTTAAATTAAATCCACGCTCCATAGGAGCTAATTTGTCCATCATGTCTGATAATCTTTCTCACTTCCAAACGAGCGTGTGTAGACGCGAAGAAGAGCTCTGCGGGTTCTGTGTGCTCGTAGCTGGCGATGAAGAGGGAATCGTAATGGACGGCACATTAGAGATTGTGAAGGGACGGGCACTGCTTCCATTTATCTCAGCTGGATCTCCAAACGAGAATGGATAAGCGCCGTTGTCCGGTTGGTTTCTTTGGTGCAGAGCTGAAGGAGCGACCTGATTTGGAGGGTATGAAGATGGTAGCTTTTGCAACTGCTCCATAAACTCCGTGTAGCTGGATGTGACTGGGCTATTATTCGACACGAACTTGGAAGCGCCGTGCGTTTGTGTGTAGCCATGTGAGGTATACGTGACACTGGGAGATGATGGCAGTTGCAGGGGCTGAGTATACGAGTGTAAATATTGATCAAACTCGGTCGTGTCCACCATCAGATCAGTGGTCAGGTCGCTCATTTCGACGTGGAAATCAATCGCGTTGCTACTGCTGCTGCTCGTAGTGGGAACACTAACATTGCTCGTTTCTGTTTTCTTGGATGCAAAGCTGGATGCGTTCGCGTGTATGTCAGTGTCTGGAATGCTCGTCTCGGAGAACTTCATTCCACCTTCAACCTTGACCGTCGCTGTAGGAGTTGTCGGAGGCGAAGTAGCCGAACTGCTGGATTCAGGGCTACTTGCTTCATCGCTTAAGCTGCTTTCAGGGCTCGCGCAGTTGCCGTCTTGACATCCAGATTTTGTCACCATTTGCGTGTCACCTTTGAGTACTTTTAAAAGATCGTCAGCTGAAATTGTCGCCTCGGGTTGGTCTGGTCCCCCGTTTCCTTTTTGCTTCTTTCGTCGCGGTTGATATTTGTAATCCGGGTGCTCTCTTTTATGTTTCAGCCGTAGTCGCTCGGCCTCTTCGATGAAGGGCTTCTTCTCGGCGTCATTGAGTAACTTCCACAGTTTTCCTAGCGTTTTGCTCAGTTCAGCGTTGTGAAGATGAGGGTACTGATCCGCTAGTTTTCTCCTGGCAGCTTGCGCCCAGACCATAAAAGCGTTCATCGGCCTTTTAACATGAGGTTTATGCTTGTGCCCACCGTTCACTCTCACAGGTAGTGGAATTAAAGACCAGTCATATCCATCCAAAACGTGATTCACTGCAGAGGCGATAGCGTTGCTCAAATCCATATTCTTGCCCTGGGCGAGCTCGGGTTCTTTCTTAGCGATCTCGGCTTTAGTTTTGTCAGTCATGTTTGCTATATAACCAAAACCAAGTCCTTTTCTAAACTCTGTCAAATCAAGACTTAAAATTCCTCAAGCAGAAAAAATCGAACTTCGTGCCAATTCGTATATTGGCGTATGGTTATTCAAAACACAGATATAATAATATCCTGGCCAATCGACCGCGACGGCGTATTATATTACTGCGCGCTGTGATTGGTCGAGCCATAAACCGCAGCCAATCAGAGCGCAGCTGTTGAGGACATAAACACCCGGGATATGTAGGTGTGTTGAAACCACTCACTAAATCCCCGTTATTGGTCAGTTGTCACGTGCCACGTGGGTGTGCGAAAGTGTTACTTTTAGGCCCGGCAACTTGTTATTTACGTAACGCCTAGAGCAAAATGTTGCCAGAAAGTCAATCGTTTCCTTCGCAGGATGCAACCGTGGGGCTCGCGCGTCGCCAATACAAATCCATGAAAGTTTGTGAATGTGTTGTGCGTGTTTTACTATTATTATCAGTCAAGCATTCGGCTGTTGACAGATCTGGCGTGAGTCAAACTCTCGCCGGCACGACACGCCACTATCGATATTTTACAGTATCAAGTTCAGTCGATAATTTTACAGTTGCAAAGAGAACTATCTAGTCTGCGACCGACCGCGCGCGAGGCAGATCTCGCACATAAGAAAAATCTATTTTGTCAGGGAGACGCTTTTGCGTAGGAGCGCGCGGGTCGAAAGGATTTGCGTTCGGGAAACTAGTAAATGTTAAAAAAGGAGTAGAGAAAGTACAGGAAAATAACAGGAAAGGGTGAGCAGAGGTGGAACAAATGTCGTAAGCGTTAGTAAGCCGAGTGAGAAATAAATTGAAAATTACAATTTCAACCGGGATAACTTTTATAACAGTGAAAAACCCTTCTAACGACGAAGATATTTGACCTTTTTGTGATGAAGTTGGTATATAGCTCAGAGGGGCAATAAATTTCTGTTTATTGAAAGGTGAGCTGCGCCGTCGCAATTTGAGACGGACCGAATCCATTTCAACGCTTTGACGTTTGCATGTGTAGTTTTAAAAGGGCCAAACGGGGTCACGAAATAAAACAGGGATTAAGAAAGAAGCTAATCGAAAGACCAACACGTCACGTTCTAAGCTTTGACGCCGAGTTGCCAAGTGCGACTGCAGTGGTATTTCGGAAGCTAATTTGCGTTTTCTTTCTCTTACATTCAACCATGCCACCGCGTAAAGAAATGTATTATGAATGCTTTCCGAGGTCATACCATGACTAGACGGGAAACAATCCAACCCGATAATGATATCTCGGACTTCCAGCAGCAAAAATATGATCAAGAGATAGCACCTAGCAAGCGATAAACAAGAATGATAAGAGATAACAAGCTTAGAATCACGAGAATACAAACTTGTGCAACATTTTAATATCCCGGAGCGCGCGAAATATTGTCACATTACCGCTTGCTGTGTTTTCTCCAAACAAGCGGCGAGTGCTACCGCTAATGATATAACTTCCGAAACATTATACATGCACTGCGCCAACAGTCTGAGCCGTTATATATTTAGCAATGTCAGGCCGGGGCGGGCAGCAGTTACGGTCTAAAGCGAATATCTGCTCTCAGCTTGAATGCTGCAGACCATTCTTTGAAATTACTTATGTACATTAAATAAGCAGCGCGCGCGAGATCATATTGTAATTCGGCGCTAAAAGTTAACTTTTGGTCGAATAAGTTAACTTTTTATCCAATGCGATCGTTGTGGTTGAGGTTTAAGCCGCTCTAGCCGGAGACTTGTGTTTATTTAAGACTAAGTTTCTCGAGTATCTGTTATCAGACTGATGACCGCATTTCTTGATTCCTTTACATCAAAAGCAGGGCTTAACTTTTGAATGGCGGATATATAAAATGGAACAAGATACATGTACTGAGCAACATTCGAGCGGCGCTGAAAAAATGCTGTTCGAAAATGTGTATGTAGCTGATTTTTTGTGTACAAACTATTTTTAAATAAGGAAATTGCAGGTCGAATGAATTTTATGTTTACAAACATTTACCGTGAAACGTGCTCCGATTTTTGACGTACTTCCGGTAAAGGACTCAGGTAACGGGGGCGCACTTCCGGTGAATTGTTACCCAGGATTAGCTCCATCGAATATGGACGAAAAACTTTTGATATTTCCTTTGAAAAGCTGTAAACAATTCTAGGATAAAGTGATCTACTTTGGTATTATAATAATGTGCTGGTAGGTGTAGGCGTATCAATATTTTGAAAAAATCAACAACAAAGTAAACCGCTATCACGGGC
Organism: Cladopsammia gracilis; assembly: GCA_022457155.1. Taxonomy (NCBI): domain Eukaryota; kingdom Metazoa; phylum Cnidaria; class Anthozoa; order Scleractinia; family Dendrophylliidae; genus Cladopsammia; species Cladopsammia gracilis. Next base: position 40,303 of record JAJGOT010000210.1, on the reverse strand, counting down.
TTATAAAAACTGCTCACTTGGTGGCAATATTTACTCGGCTCGGCGTTTACGCCTTCAGTTGATCATGGTTGATAGCACCCTAACCTTATCCGAATCTCAAATACACCCAACTCCGAAAGAAGAAAAACCCAAAACATTTCTTTTTGCAAAATCTTAAGAACTTAAAAAGGTCATTAAGAATGTTATCCACAGACTCAAAATTAAATCCACCTTTATTATACAGCACCATAGGAAAGCAGCATTCAATTGCTTTCATTTAAAACTCTCTCTTTGAATAGTTATCCATAGACTGAAAACTAGAAGCAAACTTGTTCGACAAAATAAATAGCACCATAGGAAAGCACTGCTTAACAGCTTTCATTTAATGGTCACAATGCAAGATTTTGAATTCAGAGATTGGAAAATTAGGACGTTGAATCATAGTTATGTAACCTGCAAAGTAACATGAACACTGAGAGGTATAACTTTGGTTTTGAATGGGTAAGGCTAAGCAGCTGGTATCAAAATAAACAACTTAGTACTAACCAGTCAGAGTTCATTGAAAAGTAGGAGTTATTTTTCAGTAACAAATGTTGCGTACTGTAGCCAAAAAACAAACAAGCCAATAATTACAAAGTTTGGAACCGTTTAATCATTTTTTTTTGTGTGTGTGTGCCTCTGGGCATGTTCACATGAATCATTTTACCTCAAGTGGCCAAATAACTGTCTGGATTACTAGAACCACACACAGATAAAATGAAAAAAATGTCTGTCTATTCTCAATTTGGGAAATAAACCCCATTCCTTACCCACAGCATCTAAATAATTGTCCTGGCTGAGGATGGATGGAATGTAGGTGTGAAAATATCAATTCTGCCCAACACATGCGATCAAAGTGCATGTTTACACCCAAGGACTGAAGGTGATAATTGCCTGTCTAGTCTTGGTCTTATTCTAGAAGATTCGTGTTTCTCTGATCAACTGACTTTCCTACCAGCGGGAATCCTCCCGCTAATAGAAACTTGAAAGATAGATAGCCTACAAACACACCCGAGGTTTTCGCCGGCACGGGATTGTGTGATTATGATGAATGAATCGTGGCTTTACAAGATGTTAAGGTGCCTATATCTACAGTTTTACTTCACAGGAGAGGCGGAAACGAGTAATGACACTTAAAAATTAAGTGAATTCTAGAGTTGTATAAGGATATGCTCTTGCAAACATTTCAAAAATTGAAAAAATAACCACACAGTTATTAAACAAACACGTTGTGAGTTATCAGTGGATCTACGTTTCATTTAGCCGAAGCTAGCTGATAAAAATGATAAAATATTCAAGATTTATGTCTTACAGCTTATGGTATTTCAGGAATCCCTGATGTTTTATCTTGATGTAAAATTAGCGTGGGTATCACCTTTAATTTGTAATTTTAAGCTTTAGTATTAATATTAGGGGGCCGAAAATTTCTGGTAAAAACTGTGAAAGCTAACAGACCCAACAGAATTCAGAAACGTGTAAGATAGGTATATTTTTTGTTTACGTACCCTTTTCTTGACAAAGTAGTCACAACATTTATTCTGGCATTAAATCATTCATGTTTACTTTTGACAGTTTAGTTAATAGTTTCTTTTCACAAATCTTCTTTAATTAAGATTTCAAGATAACACACCGAGGGGGGGGGGGGGGGGGGAGGGTGGGGGGTACTTCCTAGTAATGGGCTAATGGAGATGTGCCGCTGGATGGGGTCGCATTTTCACGACTGGATTGACTTTCATGGGGTTGCATTTTCAATAGAGTTACTAGAATGGGGTCGCAAATTGTCGGGATTTTTGGGGGTAAGAAAATTCTGGCAAGTATTTTTTTTGGGTAGTTTCAGCTTGTAAATATTTTCGGTTAACAAATGTACCAGAACGAGAAGGTTTGTAGCTGAAGAGTTAAGTCTTCTACATTTAATAAATGTGTCAATTCATTTGAGGATGACCTAGTTAAAAGGCTTCCGAACTCAAGGTAGATGGCTAAACAGAAAGTGACTAAGTTGGGATTGCGAAATTTACATTTGCTCAAAAGTGACTAAGATGGGGTCTATAATTGGCCACAGAATAGACTATAATGGGGTAGGGGCTTTGAGAGGCCAGCGGCACATACCCAGAAAAAGTTGACCCAAGTACCCTCCACCCACCCCCCCTCCCCCCCCCCCCCGGATAACACATCGGTGGCTATAGCCGGATCTAACTCTTCTGGTCGACAGATCGAGGAACAACGTATCTACGTTTTGATCAGTGTTAACTGTAAAATTAAGCTCCAGTGTGAAAAATCTTTTTATATCTACATAAACTATTGCTGTTCAATTTAACGGCAGTTTGAAAAATACCTAAGGAGAAGTTTTAATTCCCCAAGACATTCACAGACGAAATTGTTGACAGTTCACATTTCGCAGCCTCTAAATTCTGCACTTTGACCTTCTTTGCTTGAATTTCTGTTTGATTTATAGAGAAACGTGAAGGGATATAGAATATAAAAAAAATCACAAAAAATTGTTGCACAGTAGAAGAGTAGAAGAAAAATATTTTGCAGCACTTTTGTTGAGTATAATTAACTTAAAATGAGCTCCCTTGATAATGCTAATCTCCTGGCGTTTCGAGTGCTGATTGCTTAATTCCCCGGTTTTTGACATAACACGGCCAGCTAGAAAAGCACGATTGGGCATGGACTGGACTCTGGAATGGACTTTGCACTGTACTACGGAATATGAAAAAAAAAATATCAAGGCTTAGTAAAACAGTCTGTTCATGATTGATTTATAATGTACGAGAATCCCGCTGCTTCAACGCTGAATCCTTGAGGATCTGCTTCAGCCAAAGAAAAATTAAATAAAATGACGATGAAAGTGTACTCTTTTAAGTAAAAGTTGAAAACAGTGTATATTTTGATTTTGTAGGAATATTCCAGGTGGCCAAATCAGCCTTTTTCAGATACAAGATGCCACTAAGATCTACAATTTGATATCCCATATAATACACAAGGAGAATTTCGTGATACAGAAAATAAAATAGTGAAATTCAAAGATTATGATTATATGAGTTTTGTTTTCGTCTTCGTGTGTCCTGCAACACGTTGATCGTCTCTTGCCTGTTGGTGGAGTAAAACAATAGAATATCTGAGAAATGTGAAGGAGAAGCGTTGATCGATGACTAGCGGTTTGTCCGGGGTTGGGGGTACTCCCCAAAAATTTGGGTGGGGGTGTGCGGCACGCTTCTAACCCTTACCCTATTTCAGACTAAAATATACGATTTTTTCCTACCCTATTTCAGACCTGACCCAAAATTCGATACCCTATTTCAGACCAGGAAATGCTTCCGTTTGCGTGAACATTTGAGAAGGGCTTCTAATTCCGATGTTAATCAAACGCATTTCTCAAAGGATGAAAAAAGTAGCTTCTTCTAAAAACCATACCCAATTCCAGACCAGAGTGCGCAAACCATACCCTATTTCAGACCAAAATGGACAAAATCTATACCCTATTTCAGACCAAAATGGTCAAAATCTATACCCTATTTCAGACCAAAATGGTCAAAATCTATACCCTATTTCAGACCAAAACGGCTTGAAAACCATACCCTTTAGGACCGCACATACCCCTATATAGCTTATATAAGGGAGTACCCCCCCCCCCCCCTCCGCCAATCCCCCGGCCGGTTTGTTAACAGATCACAGTCAGTCAGTCCGTCGAGTATGTATCCCCCGAGAGATCTGATTTCGAGAGAGAAACGGACTGCAAGCAGGCTAATCTCAAACGAACGATTACAACAAATTTTGGATGTTTTACCCTGCCTGATAAACAAATTAGTTTGATATCTATTTCAAATTCCGTAGTTATCAATCAAATACAAGAGACTAGATCACATTCTCTTGTCACTTATTAAAGACCAGTCCAATCCAGAGTCCAGTCCAAGTACATTCCTATTTTTCAGTAAAACAGTGGATCAGAAAATGCTGGAAATAAGTTCGAACACAAAACGTGAGCAGAACTCGTACACTGGTAAGTCACTGATTAGGGTTTGTCGAGTGCTAAAAAAAAAACCGGACGATTTTTGGCAAGACGTTTGACCACTGACATGCAAAATAGCCGAAGTTAAAATCGCGGTTAAACCCTATTTTAGTCACCGGCCAAGAGTCAAACCTCAACAAATGTCTTATTTTGTGCAATAATTTCCTGAGCTTAAGTAATCTTGTACCGTGCTAAAAGAATTCCCATTTTTGTTGAGTGCCCTTTGATCGACATTATACCGAGTGGTCCGCAATTTCCTACAGAAATTTAAAGGTAGAACTGGCTTCAGTAAAAATATAGCAAATAAGTAGCCACAGTTGCTTTTCTCTATCACTCATCTATCCACTTGGGGGACACAAAAGAACTCTTAATTTGTCTAAACGTTCTCCGTTCCCAAGGTTACGGGGTCTATGCAATAACGTGGACTTTGAACTAACTAGCAGAAAAAAAAGAAGGCAAACTAAATCAAGACAAAAATAAGCAACTAAAAAAACAAAAAAAGAACCGAGAAAACATTTTTTCATACTGTCCGTGTTATCACAACCGAGGACAAGTAGAGACTCAACGCAAGTTAAAGCCTGATTAATGGCTTTTCATTAAACTGATTTGACTTCTTAAAAGATTATCACAGGAAGAAGTTTTCCGGCTGAGAACGCCATGCCTATAAGTTCACGTATAAACTGAACGTCTTAAAAATAGAATCTTGAATAGTTATTAGTTAGTTATATATTTTTTCTACAATTTTACTTGCCAGAATTTTTTTTAAATCAAATATCAAAGACTCTTATCGAAAACAAAACACCACCAAAGGACAGTACCGCCCAACAACTTTCATTTCAATGTCATACTGCATCCACAGATTAAAAACTTAAAACAACTTTGTACAGTATATATAGACTGCTAGCAGTGCCTCGCGGGCGAGCAAATACGCGATCGCCTCTCCCCCAGGTTCCCCTCTGCTCGTTCGCTCACTCCAGTCTCGCCAAGCTTGTTTTCGTGATAAGCTCGCCCGCTTAAGTATTATAAACAGTACCACAGGAAAGCACTACTCAGTAGCTTTTATTTGAATGGTTACACTGCAGGATAACATCCACAAACTTAAAAGTTAGAACCACCTTGTACAGCATAATAAACTGTACCACAGGAAAGTACTGCTCCGTAGCTTTTATTTGAATGGTCACACTTTAGGATTTTATCCACAAACTTAAAAGTTAGAACCACCTTGTACAGCATAATAAACAGTACCTCAGGAAAGTACTGCTCAATAGCTTTCATTTGAATGGTCACACTCTAGGATTTCATCTACAGACTCAAAAGTTAGAACCACCTTGTACAGCATAATAAACAGTACCTCAGGAAAGTACTGTTCAATAGCTTTTATTTGAATGGTTACACTTAAGGATCTTATCCACAGAGTCAAAAGTTAGAACAACCTTGTACAACATAATAAACAGTACCACAGGAAAGTAATGCTCAGAAGGTTACATTGATCGACATACTTCAGTATTCTACAGACTCTAAAGTTACAACAACCTTGTACAACATAATAAACAGCACCACAGGAAAGTAATGCTCAGAAGCACACATTTAATTGACATACTTTGGGATTCTACAGACTCTAAAGTTACAACAACCTTGTACAACATAATAAACAGCACCACAGGAAAGTAATGCTCAGAAGCACACATTTAATTGACATACTTTGGGATTCTACAGACTCTAAAGTTACAACAACCTTGTACAACATAATAAACAGCACCACAGGAAAGTAATGCTCAGAAGCACACATTTAATTGACATACTTTGGGGTTCTACAGACTCTAAAGTTACAACAACCTTGTACAACATAATAAACAGCACCACAGGAAAGTAATGCTCAGAAGCACACATTTAATTGACATACTTTGGGATTCTACAGACTCTAAAGTTACAACAACCTTGTACAACATAATAAACAGCACCACAGGAAAGTAATGCTCAGAAGCACACATTTAATTGACATACTTTGGGATTCTACAGACTCTAAAGTTACAACAACCTTGTACAACATAATAAACAGCACCACAGGAAAGTAATGCTCAGAAGCACACATTTAATTGACATACTTTGGGATTCTACAGACTCTAAAGTTACAACAACCTTGTACAACATAATAAACAGCACCACAGGAAAGTAATGCTCAGAAGCACACATTTAATTGACATACTTTGGGATTCTACAGACTCTAAAGTTACAACAACCTTGTACAACATAATAAACAGCACCACAGGAAAGTAATGCTCAGAAGCACACATTTAATTGACATACTTTGGGATTCTACAGACTCTAAAGTTACAACAACCTTGTACAACATAATAAACAGTACCACAGGAAAGTAATGCTCAGAAGGTTACATTTGATCGACATACTTCAGTATTCTACAAACTCTAAAGTTAGAACAACCTTGTACAACATAATAAACAGCACCACAGGAAAGTAATGCTCAGAAGCCGCCCGTTGGCGTTAGGGGGTAGGGCGAGAAAGCCGCCGACACTTCGATCGACAACATGATACTGAAACGGGTCTGAAACACCACAAAAGGAAAGTTCTGCTCAGTAATCATTTGAATGGTCACACATTAGGGTTGGGTTTTATTTACAAACTCATAAGTTAGAACCACCTTATACAGCATAATAAACAGTACCACAGGAAAGTACTACTCAGTAGCTTTAATTTGAATGGTCACACTTTAGGATTTCATCCACAGACTCAAAAGTTAGAACCACCTTGTACAGCATAATAAACAGCACCACCGGGACTCAGTAGCTTTCAGTTGAATATCACTCTTAGGATTTTATTCGCAGATTCAAGAGTTACTGGAGTTAGAACACGAGTTCATGGACCAAATTTCCTTTATTTTTATACCCTGTGTGATGGAAACTGGACACTGTTAGTAGTAAAATGTGCAAGATTTATATCACATTATATAGCTTATTTATATAAGGAAACCACGCACAGATCACAGATGACATGTGCAGATAGCTACTATCTTAAACTCATAAGTCAGTTAGGAAAGGATACATTCATAATAACATTTCATTACTCTTTCCCGCCCAAAAGCGCCCTGGAGGCCCCATCAGTTCATGTCGGTAAAATTCCGAGAACAAACTGCAGGCTATGATAGTATAGCCAAATAACTTTCAGTTGGTCAAACTTGAGAAAATGATGCACAGACTTAAAAAAGAGACACATTTCGTGATTTCGGGATTGATTGTGAAAGGGATAAACACGTTGCAAAATTTTACCGCAGAATGATGCGTTTTAAAACTTGTTATCCACTTATTTCTCAAACAGGCCGCCGTAAAAAGTATTTTACCCAAGATGGGTGGATTCACTGTAACCTTTTTACTAAGCTAAACAAAAAATATTTACGTTGGATCAAAGACCGGAACTTCGACCGCAAAAAAACCGATACTAAATTTACAAACGAACACGCGGCCTCCATTGTTTTCTACAAGTAAACTTGACAACTCCCACTGATTGCGAGGGTGAATATTGTTCATGACGGACTTATAAAATGAAAATGTATAAAATTGCTTTGAAGTTTCCTTAAATAATCCCAAGTTTCCTGTAATTAACAGCCAAACAATCAATGAGGCCATAAATCCTAAGTTTTGTTCCCACGCGTTAAAATGGCTCCTTCCGGTCGAGTGGTCACACCCTCGTTGCTAAAGACGGTAAGAAAATTAACTTTATTTGTTATGAGTGCGCCAATACACGCATAGCACGTATCCTGTCTATACAGAAATGACATCTAGAATGGAAAACGTGCTTTGCTCCAAAAACGAAGACCGTTTGCTTTAACCTTTCATTCTCTTAGAGTCAATTATGGAGACATGAAAAGTTGTTCTAACTTTTGAGTCTGTGGACGAAATCATATGGTGTGACCATTCAAATGAAACCTCTTTGGCAGCACTTATGCATGATACCATTTGCTTTTCAATATTTTACAAAACGAAATTTGGACTTTTCTTGAATTTTGATTTCGGCACTCTTAATAAAAGGGTTAACTATTTATGGAACAGGTTCACGGGTCAACACAACTATAAGAAAAGTCGATCCAATTCTTTTACTTCCTAAAATGCTAAACGTCAAAACCCAATGCCATGTTCTTGTTGCAAAATATTAAATAAAATCCTAGAAAACAAACAAAAAAGCATCACAGGGAATAAATAGGAATTGGAAAACGGCACTGCTCATTAGCGTTTATTTGAATAAATCAGTGGCACACTTTCGGACTTCATCCACAGACTCGAAAGTTAAACCACATTGTTTAGCATAATAAACAGCACCACAGGAAAGTACTGCACAACTGCTTTCACTGTTAATGGTCCTTTCGGTCACACCTTACTGACGGTAAATAATTTTTTTATTTACCATGAGATAAGACACCCTGGATCCAGAGGTCCGTTCTCTGAATATCATGAGTGAGGGTTAGCAGAAGCTCGCGAGACGGACGGACGGTTTTTCTTTTTTCTTGGCGCGTTGCGCCTCGTTGTCGCGGCTTCGCCGCTCAAACACACCGGTTTTCACTAAAAAATAAAAACCTCACCCAGGGTAGAGATAAGACAGATGGAATAAGATAATCTATTTTTAGACTTCAGGAAGACCATGGATATTAAAATCCTAAAACAAGTGTAGTGAAACTCAGGAACCGTGCCTGATTTGCGCTGAATAGAAAGTTCGGATCTATTTTTGTTGGTTTTAAAACCATTCGGTATAATTTAAAGACTGTCGAATAAAGGCGGCATAAACTAAAACGTCGGACAAAAGAACAACACAATATCTTCAAAAGAGCCTAAAATTATTTTTAACTGCCAAACAACACAACCACAGTAAACAATTATCTATAAAAAAAATGATAAACGGAAGTGCTGAGGTAATTCGAAAACATTATTTATATTGAGGCGAAATCCTGAATACAAATGCTAATCAAAAATACTCAAATGAGTTTTTAAAAATAACGTACCACACTTGAAAGCGAATTTGCATTTTTTGCTGGAAAATTTGGTCGGTATCAACGGAGTTAATAAGGTATATTAGCCACCGTAAAGATATTTAAAAGCTGATGTTTAGAGCTCTAGCTTGATTCGGTCTGAAGCAGGAACGGCTGGCGCTCGCAATGTCAGCTTTCAGACCCTTTCGTATCTCTTTCGTTTGCTCTATTTATTTTTTGTCAACTCAGTTCGATAAAGTTCCACTCCCCCACCGAAGCACCACCAACCCGAACGTAACCCGAAGTACCACCAACTAGCCAACCTCGTTCCCAGGGTCTCTCATCTTCCCGCCCCCGGGAAGATGAGAGACCCTGGGAACGAGGTTGCCAACTAGCTTGATGTAAGGATAGAAACACTTGTTACAGTGTTGTCCAGTTTGTCCATTGGATCAAAGAAACGCCAGCCTATAAGCAATTAATAACTTTCTTCACCGTTTTTAGACTCCTACAATAGAGTTGATAGAAGCTGACAGCTGAGCTGATAATGGCCAAGTTCAACAATGTTTTGTAAAAATACGTTGAAGCATCATTTACGAAAGTACTGCTCTATAGCTTTAAATTCCTGACTCAAAGGTAAGAACCACCTTGCGCAGCACAATAAACAGTACCACAGGAAAGTACTGCTCAATAGCTTTCATTCAAAATGGTCACACTTTAGGATTTCGATCCACAGACTCGAAAGTTAGAATCACCTAGCCTTGTACGGCATAATAAACAGTTCTGCAAGAAAGTGGTACTTCTCAGTAACTTTCATTTGAATGACCACACGAGGAATTAATCTGAAGACTCGAACGTTACGGAGCCAGCATAATCAAACAGTACCACATGGTTTCATCTCATCCCGCGCCGACTTAAACGTTAGAACTGCATAACAGTGGCACGACTACAGGTTCGACTCTCGGAGGGTCAATGCTACTGAGTCAATGCTACTGATTAAGACTGAAACGTTTTTTTATTTTGATAAGTTCCTCGCAAATCCTGTCTAATTAGACCTGTCTAATTAAAACAATTTATGCTTAAAAAGCACGTAACTATCAAGACCGATAATTGCAGAAATGGTCTTTTTTTTTTCACTTGCAATATAATTTTGACTACCGCCCTCCCTTTTGTGTACTTTTCCGATGTGTCATTCGTGATTCGCCTAAAATTTCGTGACTGAACGTGATTGAAACCCTGCATAGCGTGACTTAGCTCAGCACGCACATTGTCGATGTCATTTACTCGGTTGGTGCACGAGTTTTCTTCATGATAGGGGTGTGGTAAAACCAAAACCAAAGTAATTACTCTGACCAATCACAGCAGTCGTAAACAATCCAATGAACCAATCAGAGCTCGAAGCAATTACATGTCGGCGGCGCCAAGCGCGGGAAAACGCGTGCGAGTAAGTCACGATTGGTTTTGGTTTTACTTCTGATTGGTCGAGAAAGTGGCACGAGATTTTTTAGCCAATCACAAAGCGTAGCAATGCAAAACCAACGCAATTGTGTAATTACTTTTCGACAATCAATTAAAAACTGCTCTAAGTGACAGGTTAAGCCTGGTTCACACGTGCGACGCAAATGCAAACGCAAGGAATGGAAATTTTTTGCGCTTGCGCTTGATTTTTTCGCTTGCATTTGCGTTGAGCCCGGTTCACACGTGTGAAACGCAAACGCAAGTACAAATGCAAATGCAAGCGCAAACGCAAGGTGAAAAGCACTTGTTCGCTTGCGTTTGCGCTTGCATTTGCATTTGCATTTGCGTCGCACGTGTGAATCAGGCCTTAATGGTGGTGAGACTAAAAAGGGTTCTGCTTCCTGCTCATAACGCGTTGTATAAGAGCTGTTTGTTTACAGACTATTTAATTTTCCGTTTGCTAATCTCAACAAATCTCAGGAAGTGCAAGTTAACATTGCTTGAGCCAATCAAGGTTAGCACGCAGTTATTCCATTAAATCAGTTACAGTCGCAGGTGGTTGTTCTTTTGCGTCAGCGAGATTGCTTTCTCCTTTGTGTTGGCATTCACGTGCTAACAGTAACACGAAAACCTTATAAAGAAACCCCTCCATAAAATTGCAACCATACGAAAGAAGTTCTTATTAGTATCATGTTGACGGCCCTGGTCTTTTAGAGCACGCTATCTGTTATTACAAACTTTGTAATCCTATTAAATTTATACAATCTTTGCAATCCCATTAACAATGTTTAACGATATTCAGTTATCATCAAAAATGAATATACACCGGCAAGGAACGGAATAGTCATGGCGCTGAATTGTGTCAACTGTTCGATCGATCTTAGCAACCATAAGAGCTGCAAAGTTTATACAACTCATTGCTTAAACTGAGAATTAATGCGCCAGGATATGTTTCTTGTTGATGCGTGAGACTGTACTTATGTTCAAAGACTTTAAGTATAGGGTGTTGTCCGGAGATCTGTCTTAGAGGCCCGATACAATCAAGAGCTTAGCTATAGTACCTCAAAGCATAGATTTAACATATTTTCGTAAAGATCTTTATTTCATGTTGCAAAGTATTAAACAAACAATTAAATAAACTGAAAGAAACCAGCCCCGACCAGCGGCGCCACAAGAAATAACTGCTTACTAGAATGTTCCATTTAAGGGGTCCCAGTAAAATGTTAGAACCACCAATAAGAATCAAGGTCGTGCCAGAACTTTTAAGATACTTAACTTACTTGAATTACGCTAAGAACTGGGCTTATCCTATCCAGTGCTAAATAAAATTGTTAAATTCTACAAACTTCTTTGATAATTGTTATATACGTTTGCTATGCAAGAAAGAAGTATACTTACCACTTACTTATCCTCTTCGGGCCCACGAGGACTCTTGAGGCCGGAAGAAAGAAGTATACGTCACGATAAAAATATCAAACACGTAATGGTGGGTTCAAATTCAATGGACTGAACATTTACCCAGACTCCTGTTTAGGCCAATGTTTCTACATCTGATCAGTTTACTTACTTAAACGCACATTTAGAGCTCACTTTAAAAAAACAAGTTGACAAAATTAGGACGTTGACTAAATCTCAGTCGTGGTTTGTTCTTCGTATTTTAAAATTTTGGCTATTCTCAAAGCTATTCTGTAAATACTCTGGGTGTGGTACCCCCATCCCCGTAATGGTGGTCAAAGTTCAAAATTTTGAAAAGAGAAATCCTAAGTTCAGACTGCACCATTCTCCGGGCACCATGCACCACGCACCACAGTGATCATAGTACTGCTCAAATAATAATTGTAATTTTAATATTTATAATCCGCAAAATACCATCTGAATACGATCAAATGTGGACATTGGACATTTGATTGTTGAACCAAAGCACCATCAAAGATGAAAATTGAGTTGGCGTTGCGTTATTACCTTCGGGAATTTCAGCAAGCTGAACTTTGATATTTTAAGATAAGTAGTAAAAATGTTGCGAGATATCATCGGCGGCGAACACACAGGCGTGGGAACCCAGAGTGGAAATGGGACATTCCGTAAAAGTTGTACAAGATGCATTTTAGCGCGAATATTCTTTCCATGATCCAGTGGGAACACCCTGGAATAGCCGATTACTGCTGTGACTTTGCGAACGATACAGGAAATATCCTACTGAGCTTGGGAACTTAATCCGACCACAAGGATATAAATTGGCAAGAAAGACAATGTTAAGAATGTTTGTCCCATTACACTGCTTTTGATGCGGTATGATATAGCAATAGAGAAATGACGGGTATATCATACATACATACATACTTTATTGAGACCCCTTTCGACAGGACTTTATTGATCATATATTTCATGATCAATAAAAGGATGACATGTTTAACCAGTTGACACATGGCTTCATCTGGTGTTTGTAGTCAAAACAAACACGAATTAAAAAAACAAAACAAAATGACCCACAACCGGATGCGAACATTTGGAAATAAACCCGAAAAAAAGGGGTTTCAATTTTCCTGTGCCATGAAACGAAAAATATTGCTTTGAGTTTCTCTACCGTTATAGCGAACGTACGTGACAGAACATTTTTTCGAGTGATAATTTACTTGGCTCACCGCAGATCGACATTTAAACCCTTTCAATTCACTCCCAGAGTCAATTATAGAAACATAGTTCCAACTTTTGAGTCTGAACTAAATCCCATAGTGTGACCATTCAAATGAAACCTCTTCGGCAGTACTCTAGCACGGTACGATTTGTTTTTCATTATTTGACAAAATGAAATTTTGGGATTTTTCTTAATTTTGATTTTTAGCACTCTTGGGAGTGAAAGAGAAAACATGCGATTTTATGGAAATATTTGTGGTCAGGGCGTGTGTATCACAAGGGTACCACCCATCACACAGCGGCGCGCGGGGCCAGGCCGTGTTGTTTTTAGGCACAGATATCCATCTTCTAGGGGACAGCAAAGAAGACCATTCGTTGCGTTTATTTTGAGTGAAAAAAAAAATGGGCGGTTTTTATGTTTTTGTCTCGGACTGTGCTAGAATTAAAACTGAGCATCTTACTTCAAACGCAAAATGCTCTTAGAAGACCAAGAACAAGATATCAAGTAAATTCTTGTAGAAAGAATACACCATAAATCAGTGTTAACGAATTTAGTTACAAAACACATTGAACAAACTTTTCAAGTTGCAATCATTTTCATCCTGGTCATCTGCAGTGAGAGACTTGTTTATAGTTTCATTATACTCGTAAAGCAATTTTAAACAACACTGGACCATTATTTGTGTTTCCACTGACATAAATGTCTTTTAGCTTTTTAAAATAACACTAAAATGGTGACATAACCCCTTTAACAGCGTTTATGTCCAGTGGAAGCGGCCCCCGACATAAACGTAGCACTAGCATAAGCGCAAGCATAAGCAAAAATTTGATCCTTATGCTTGCGCTTACACCTGGCCCGTTTTCACTGGACGTAAGCGTTACATGTTTCCGCTTAAGCTCAAGCCTTGTTTTCACTGGCATCAGAAGCATCAGCCAAAGCATGTTATTTGATCCTTATGCTTGCGCGTATGCTTACTTCTCGCCGGCTTCGCCGGCTCGCTTTGGCGGCTTTGCCGCCAAGATACTCGCGCGATACCCCAAACAAGTGAGCCTGCTCGCAGGCTACACAAGTGTACGCATGAGGATCGATCATACGGTTATGTCAATGTTCGATTTCTTAAGCCTGGCCTTCACTGGCAACATTTACAGGTCACGCAAAATAATGCATCATGGATCACACAAAACATTGCGAACATTTTTAAGATTTTATATCGCACTGCGTTATAAAAAGGCAACGACTCACACGAGTCATTGTTTTGAAAATGACTGTTGACCAAGACAGGGCCAAGGAATGTTTCCAGTGTTCGACATGCTTCGCTGACAGCTTTTAAAGTTCGTGGTTTTCAAATATATCACACGAAGGGTGGGCACTTCCGGTGAGTCACACCTCAATATAACTGGAAACATAAATACCGGTATCTCAACTTTTCTTACCCAAAATATATTATAAAGTCATAACAAGAGCGGATTTCACAATGGAAAGACGAGGGTGCAACATTGTCGGAAGCCATAAAATAATTACGGGAAATTCAAAGAAATGCGATTTCATGTAGGTAGTTGCAAAGTTGTCAAAATTTCCTTGATTTTCCCTTATAAATGTTCAATAAAATTGTTTTGTATTTACCTAACCAAATCGATATCAAATGAACAATTGCCGTGCCGTCTTTTATTTATAATAAAAAATTCAAATAACCACGCTTCACTTCGAAAAGCCAAAAATAAACCATCTTTTTACCCATGAAAACCGAAGAAAATGGTCCAATTTTGTTAAAAATTACAATATCAGTGTACTGAAAGCATTATTTCGAATTTTGAACGTGTTTTTACCAGAATTGTCTACTTGAAATACACGCATTATGGTCCAAAGATGGCGTACAGAATTGACCGATATAATATTAAGCAAACAAGTAAACTTTTATCTAGCTCGTTCTTAGCATATTTTTTTTGTTATTTTAATGTTTTATTTTTGGAATTTTAGTTATCGACACTGAAAGAATTGTATTTGGTGCGGGCAACCCTAAAAAATGTCCCCTTGTAACTAAGATCCAGTGTTCTCATGCTGAAAGGAAGCAGGGGCTAGTACCAGTTGGGCTGTTTTGGCCTGGAATAAAGTAAGGGTCTGGCCAGGAATAAAGGGGATAATATACCTAGTTTTCTGCCAACACAGGCCAGAATATACAGTAAAACCCGCTAGTACATGTAAGAACCTAGTTTTTGAGAACCTGTTAGGCTAAAATTTGCCAGTTAGACCCCCTCTATACAAGAACCTGTTTAGTCTAAAATTTGAAACAGGTTCTTATTTTCTAGAATCTGTATAAACAAAATGTGTACAGTGCACTTGGGCAAATAAGAGTACATGTATGTAATGTTCTGTGATCAGTGCTTCAAGTTTTCTTATTATAGTCATTTTTTACAGAAATACTTCCTTCGAGATTTTATATAAGGAATAGGCTGAATACCACTGAATTCTATTAGCTGCAATATAATTTTTATCTTCAGAAAGTAAGAAGCTATTTTGGCTAACTTGGGAAAATGAAGGTTCTTACTTGCGGGTTTTTACTGTAGTTTGGAGATTGGTGTAGTTTCTCTGAATATTCTTGGGTCTTTTTTACTCCAAAAAAGAATTTGTTACTAACACAAAACAGCAATTTTAGGGAGAAATTCCACTGTTTTTTTTTTTTATTAGACCTTCTAGTACATATTAACACATTTTGTGATTATTTACAAAAAGGTTATGAATCTTTCCAGTATCTTCTACCTGCAAGTACAAGAAAAGAGATGAATGGTGAAAATTGTACCAAAATAAACTTAATTTTAAGCACTGAATGGCAGAGGCCATCCCCACATCTCTCTGGCCACCAGCAGGCCCTGGTCGTTCAAAAGATGGATAGTGCTATCCAACGGATAAATCACTGTCCAGTGGATAACGCAATTGGTTTTGTTAATGCTTATCCAATAGGTAGTGATTTATCTGGTGGATAGCACTATCCACCTTTTGAACAGCGGGGCCTGGTCTTTAAGTCAGTTCATCAGGTTTTATGTGCGGTCAGACAGTTCTGGCTTGTCACTAATGTGACAAAGAGGTATCATCACAGTCGATATGACGGGGAAAAAAGCTGTACATCACTCCACACAGAATACTGTAATATTAAAAATACAAAGTGGTATGATGTAGAAATACTTTGAATATAAAATGAATATGTACACCTCCTTCCTCAAAGGCAAAATCAATGCAAATCTGTGTGTAACAAGACCTTATTCAGGATGGTTTGTATATTATTATTATGAAAATTAACCATGTGTCTAACATGTCATTTTCACGATAGCCACCATGTCAGTTAATATACATGTATTATTATGAAAATGAACCACATGATTTCTGAGGGAGCAAAAAAATTAAATTTTTGATCAGTTTCTAAGTAGGCCGACCTTTTTCTAACAGTGTTAGTTACTGGTAAAACTACTGTTTACACTTAACATTTTTTCCTGCAACTTGTCTCTCAAATTTGTTACAAGTTGCACATACAATGTTACACATTACAATAATTTTTGTCATGCAACTTGTCTCACGAGAAAAATTGCATAAGTTGAAAAATGACACATCTGTTGACTAAAGAGTGTGGCGAAACAAGTTGCAAGAGCCATGTTACAGAAAGTAGTAACTTAAAAAACAAATTCAGTTGCATGAAGGGGTGTCACATGCAAAAAGCACGCATGCAACTTGCAATATTTTTTGCGAGTCAAGTTGCATGAAAAATTGTTACGTGTAACAGCACCTTAAGTGACAGCAGTTACTGGGAAATTATTTTCATTGCTTTTGTAACAAGTAAACAGTCTTCATAGTTCACAAAACCAATAATCAAACTTATATAACCAAATATCTTGCTCACAGATACTTCACTGTTAGAAATGCAGTCAGATATTGTTATACAAACAAGTTTATGTCCATTATGCGTTCATTATTTTTAGAGACAGACACCTATTGAAAAAAATCACTGCTGACCTCACTTATTGCCTTCACAATTTCCTCCCTGGACAAAGGTCACAGTTTTGAGAGAATGCGGCCATAGCTACCTCGTTCCTTATGTCTGCACTGAACATTTTAAACATTCTTTTGTAGATAGATGTCTTTTTAATTTCATGTAGCATTAGTCTGTTTTATTATATTTACATTTTTTAGGATTTTATGTAAACTTGCACGTCTGTTTGCCGAGTGATTGTACAATGAAGAGTTTATTATTAAGAACAAGTCTTCTGACTGATTTTATTTCCCAATGATTGCCCACTGGCAGAGCCCCATTGCTAATTTGCATTGTAATGTGAAAACCAACAGGGCAGCTATCATGAATGAGGCCTATCAAGAGGAAGCTTGTGTAAGGCAGCTGTGCTGATAAACAAAACTTACCAACTTACATTTCAGATGCTCTCCTGAGGCCTGCAAAAAAACAAAGGTTTAACTCAATACCAAGTAATAAAATAAGTTGTGCTATTATTTCTTCCCCCCTGGAACCAGTCAGACATCCAAGGAATAAAAACCATCAGCAAGATGCAATTATCTTTCTGGTGGAAACTGCGAATATGGCTGATAATCATCATCCTGGTTATTAACATGTGCAGTTGCTTAACAACAAATCCCCTTAATTACCTTGTTGCACTTCTTCACTTTCTGACAATTTCCTCTGAATTTGTTCCAAACCTTAAAAAAAAACAAAGGTTTTGCAATGATGACTATACAGATTTCAAAACTAAGAATACAGCCAATCACACATACAAGACACAATTGAAGGGTTCCCGGCAAGAACGTCCTAAGTATGTTTTTTCAGCAACTTTCACTAAAATTGTATGTTTTAGGCCTTTAAAAGCACAGTGATAAATATTTAAATTACCTGTGCAGCATTATACTGAATGATGAAATGAATAAAATGTTAAATTTGATGCTGTTCGTATACTTTTTCTTTACCGACGTTTCAGCACTGCTGCCTTCTTCAATTGTTTTGTACCCTGAAGAAGGCAGCATTGCTAAAACATCGGTAAAGAAAAATTATATGAACAGCGTCAAATTTAACATTTCTTTAAAAGCACAGTTTTGTCACATTAATGATTTATTGTTAAGGTACTTAAAACAGATCCTTAATAGGGAAGAAAATCAATGTTTTGGGCTTCAGGACACCCTATCTATCTTTTTAAGATGAAATTTTATTCTGTTCGAAGACAGAAGATTTGTTGACCTGGTCAAAATCCTTTCAGTCATATTTACATGATCCAGTCATAATTTTGGCAAGTGAGTCCCTTTTGAGGCCAAAAATGAAAGATTTCAGTGAAAATTTTCCAACAAGGAACCCAGGACGTTCTTGCCAAGAGCAATTATCAATTATCATACTGCAGAGTTCTCCCCAGCATTTTTGTAAGGCCAGGGGGTATTGTGACTTGCTTCAATGGTCGTGTTGGCATGGCCTTTCACTGCCTTCTGGCGGTAAAGTAATTTTGACAAGAAATCAAATACTGGCCCCAGTTGTTCAAAAGGTAACTTGGGCCAGATGTTTATTAACTATTTTAGCCAGGAAGAAATATGTATCCGATTAACAGACTGCCATTTTAAAATCAATTTCTTTTGTGTTTTGTTTTTTGAATTATGAATGAGAAAATGAACAAAAGGTGATAAGTATACAAAAATTGAGACAAAGGTACAAACTGTCTGTCAAAACAGGTGGCTTTCAATTTTTTTCAAAATCAAGCCAGGTGACCCACCTGGCTTGAAAGGGCTGGGGAGAACATTGTACTGGTATTAACTCTTTACTACCAAGAGTGCTAAACATCAAAATTCAAGAAAAATCGCAAAATTCATTTTTATTCAATATTAAAAAAAAAATTAAAATAAAATAATGGTACATGAACCATGCATATGTGCTGCTGAAGATCTTCCACAGACTCAAAAGTTAGAACTACACTAAATGACTCCACTCTCACTAAATTGACTCTGAGAGAGAAAGGGGAAACATGTGCAGTTGCGGTGCTATTTCTATAAAACCTACCAGATTACTTTTAGACATCTTCATTACTACTTCAATATTATTTTTTCTGCAAGTTTATACCTAGTAAAAACAAAGCTTTTGTAAGGATCAATGAGCCTTAAATCAATAAACTATTAACAGCTGTACAGAACAACCAGTCAGACATCCAAGGAATAAAAACCATCAGCAAGATGCAATTATCTTTCCGGTGGAAACTGCGAATATGGCTGATAATCATCATCCTGGTAGTTTGTACAATGGTATTTATGCAATGAGAAACTTACCAAACTGCAACTTGGTTGGATGAAATTATTACTCAGGTAAACCAGGAAAAGCCCTGAAATATACAATAATTATTAGATTAACAATTACATGGGTAAATTATGTGAGATGAGGTTCAGTCAGCCTTGCAAATAAACTGATGCAGTCAGAGAGGTTTGGCTTGGTCACATTGTGACAAGGTTTATCTTCATTGTCGATAAGATGGGGAAAAAAGTTTTGCTCATCACCCTACATCAGTTCTTTGACTGACAGGCATCAAGCTTGTGAATTGGCCATGATCAGTCATCACCGGACTTTCAACTGGCATTACCACCGATACAGTTGTTTCTAGCAAGGATGTTACATTTAAAGAAAAAAAAAACAATACTAACCTAAGATTTCCTTGAAAGTTTCTCGGATGGAGGTGATGACCAGTGCTATTGGTTACTGCAAGAAACAGTTCCTTTATGAATTAACAAGGCAGTAAAGTTTGATTTAACATGTAAAATAAAGTTTACTGGGAGAGTATCAGACTGACGTGTCATCTCAGCATCATTGCTAAGACAGGGATAACTGATTAAGTTTTTCATCATAACTCTCCACAATCACACCTCATTAAACTACAATCAGTCCCTCATTTTTCCAAATGACAGTGAAGCAAATGCAAGCTGCATAGGGCTGCTTGCTAGTTCCAAGTAGTTGTATATTAATTGACATTAATGCTTAGGAGCTTTACAGCTTGTTAAAACACCTATATGCGAAAATCCCCAGCAATTAAAATACAGGTGATAAGAACTATAAAAAATAAAATATTTAACTATTTATTTGAATTCATAGCTGCATTATCTTTATTAACATTTGCTGAAAAATTCCTTTGCACTTTTTGCCACCACAACAACAACAACAACAACAATCTTTATTATATCTTTATTTATTATTAGTTAGCTATTATAGCACTTTATTAGTTATTGTAACACTTGAATTGTATTACTGAAAATATAATTTGTACAAACAAAACCCATTTCTCTTCAAACAAATACGTTGTACTTACCCTTGTCACAAGTGGACTCTATGTTCAAGTAACATCAGCACCTGGAGATACACAGACAGCTAAGTTAATTCTTTCCCAAAAAATTGATAAATTGGTGATAACTAATAGCTAGCAAGTCATTTCAGAATAAGAATGCGTTCAATGTGTAACTTCTGTCACACTCATACAAGAGGTGTCAGAAAGGAGTTTTCATCACTATGACTCGACTCTAAACTTTACTCCACTTCTATCCTTCCGATCGCATTTCACTTTTTTGCAGTAAAAACAAGAAACCTATTTTCAGATGAATCCAATATTATCTGGTGAATGCTGACAAATGTTTAAAATAATGATAATATTAAATAGCAATTTGATTGCACCAGAGAAATAAGGTTCTCTTGCTAAAGGACACACATGGAAAGCAAACACTCTGGGAGGCTTAAATATTTATTCATAGTTTAAGAACCCGTGAATAAGAAATGCTAATGCATAACGCAATATTGCGGTAAGCTTATGTTTTCACACTGACACAGTTTGATAACTTTTCAAAATTAAATGTAAGGATTTTTGACGAACGCAAAAAAAATATGGCACATCACTTTCATAATGTTCAGTCTGAAGAAGAAAGAAAAAAAGGACGGCAGGAGCGAGACTGGAACCTGGGACCTTTCGGCTGACAGTCCGCACAAGTCTTGCACATATTCACAGGTTAAAAAAGAATGCATAAATAGCTTTCCAATATAGTGTCATTGTAAAACCTTTTACATCAGTTTTATCCTAAATAACTTAGTAAATTAATGAACAAAATCCTCTTACCAAATTGGAGACAGAATATTAACCACAAGAGAGAACCTGGATATTAAAAAAAACCACACAATTATTAACTTTTTTTGCTACCTTTTTTGTGGAAAAAGTTTTAACATCTGTGATAGATTCAGAAGGTTGATTTTTTTCTTCAAGACTACGTCATTCAGAGACTCTAGTCTAAAAGCTTCATCACACTATCATTCAGATATCAGTTAATATCTCTATGGCCTGGTTCACACGTGCGACGCAAATGCAAATGCAAGTGCAAACGCAAGCGAACAAGTGCTTTTCACCTTGCGTTTGCGCTTGCATTGAGCCCAGTTCACACGTGTGAAACGCAAACGCAAGTGAAAATGCAAGGAATTAAAAATTTTTCCATTATTTGCGTTTGCACTTGCGTCGCACGTGTGAACCAGGCTTATGTATTTTGTAATGATTTCATGGTATTTCAGCTGTCAAAAGGAACAGATATCAGAGCAAGAGATCAGTTTGGTCCAGTGCATGGTTTTTGCAGAACAGTAAGCTTTTTTCTCTTATGGATAGAAACTCAACAAAATTCCAAAATTTCCTTTTTTTCTGAAAGTTACAACTTCTCCATAGGAATTTAGTACTATGCCTCATTCACTAAAAAAATTAAGAACAAGTCTCTTTGAAAATTGAACAAAGAAACCAGCAAAATAGCAGCTGGTTTTCATGGTAAATAAAATGGTCACCCTCTTTCCCTTTTGATACAAAATGTCATCTCTTCAAATGAAAAAGTACTGAGCAGTGCCAAAATTGTAACAAAGTTTAGCATGACAAATCTTGCAAAAGTTTAAAGATCTCTGCATAAATAAAAAAAGTTTCCTTACCACATCTTTCTGCCAGCATTGCTGATATTTTGAAAGCTTGAGAGAACTTCAATGACACTGAATCACTGGAAAAGAACCAATAAAATAAAGTCAAATGGGCCATGTCACCTATTTTAAATATCACTTTGAAATGCTTAAAAACATTTGTTTCAATGGAAACCAAAAAATAATGGTCCAGTTTTGTTAACAAATGCTCTAATAGTGCACAGAAACTAGTATTTGTTATCTTTGGCTGCAGATGGCCAGGATGGAAATGGATTGCAACTTGAAAAAACTGGTCATTATTTCATGTTTCTTCCAACTGTTGTGAAAAAATAGCAGAAAAACTTATTATGGTTTGTTCTTCCATGAAGAAATCACTTGATATTTCCTTCTTGGTGTTCAAAGAGCAATTTCTTGTTTGAGCAAAGGCACTTTACACAGCAAAATCTGTTTGACAATGCTCCTTTTAAATTGTACGGGAAAAACAGGGAGTGACAACTCTAAGAAGGCCTGTTTCGGGGAAAACAAAATTCTTCCGGGAATCTGAAGATTTTGCCGGGAATCGGGAGACCCAAAATTTTTGGGAGGGAAACCTGAGATAATGTTGTTAAAACTTCGGGAAGTTTGAAATTTTCGCGAGAATGTCTCCGAAAAAATCGGGAAGATATTCCAAATTTTCGGGACAACTTTCATTTACACACAGTATTGCCCAAACAGCATTTGTTAGAGTTGTCACCCCCCATGGAAAAGACAACTGAGCTTAGGCTTTTGAAAGACGGGACAAAAGCCAACTACAGAAATGAAGAATTGTCACAAGAAAAAGTTATCACTAAATCACAAAACTCATAAAACCGACTGAAATGTTTTGTCCAAGGTTGTACCAGTACATGTGACGAAACCCTCAACCAGTAAAAATCTTTGGTTCATGATGTTCAGTTTCTTCGACCAGCTTCAGACAAATGCCTCGATTGGCATCACAGTTTACAAGGAAGCTACACAAAACGTGTTGCTTCAAAGATTAATCAGGCTCGTCATCTTGTGTCATCACTAGCTGGTACATGCATTGAGCAGGACAACATGAACCTTAACCCGTCGAGAAAGGAAAACTTTTGAGAAAGCATTATGGAAAAAATGCTGATAAATGGTAAGAACATTTCTGCAAAGATTAAACCGCCTCTATCTTTTCATAACAGCTGGTTAATTTCGGCAACCAATTATGGTTTTTCGGCACCACAAAATTGGCCAAATTGCTTGGGAACATGCAGTTAAAATTTGCTCGAGTTCTAGATCTTGTAACGTTTGTTAATACAAACTGGCGAGGTCTTCAACGTTACTGGAAGAGGAAACACCACAGCTTTTCTTATTTAGCACCCGCTATCGGTGCCTTAAAGCTGATTTCAACGCTTTTGAGAGGCGTTCGGTTCCAGTGACAAAAAGTTTTTCGAGGGAAGCCACGTGGTAAAAGAATGAATCCACAAAACTCGACAAAAACAAGCGAATTTCAGCTAAAAAAATCGATGGCTGCCACGAATAAGCTGTCAGGATATCAAAGCCGCTCCGAGTGAGTGTGCGAAAAGAGAGGAAATCAATTTCATGTTGAAAATCACGACTTACCTCAAAACTTGCACCTTGCTGTCCGCCATCTTTCGTACCTCGTGCAAATCAACGCTGTTGGACGGTTTTATATCAAGTAACACGTGATCAAAGTACAATGTAATGATTGGTTGATGAATGTGTGAGAAGGACGCCGGCGCACTCGCCGAGCAACTGGGGACTTACCCCTCCCCGACTGATTCTTTTTCCTTTATTTCCCAGCTTTCCCTCTGATAAAACCACAGGAAACCCAAGATTATTTTTTTATTCAAACATACAATTTAAACTGCAGGACTGATCTGACTAGGTAAAAAACTTGACTTTGCGAGACACCATCACAAAGTCTAGTTTTTTTACGTAGTCAGATCAGCCCCGCAGTTCATTGTATACTTTAAATACGCAAGACCACAGCGACATAACGTTAAGAGGAGCCGGATCTGTTGTAGACCTGGATCAGTAAAAAAACTTCAAATGACAAAATATAGACGACAAGACTGATCCTAACGGCAAGAAGAAAACCGTTTGGATCAGTCTTACCGTCTATATTTAGTTCATTGTATGTTTGTTCATTTTTTGGCTGGTTAGGTCGCTCGCAGATCCTACGTATACCGTTAGCAACATTATCGTTTGCAGATTTTCCTTTTATTTGATTCAGTATGTCAAGTATGGAAGGTCGACCGAGAAACGGTGGAAATATATATAATCACCATTTTCTCTTGATGTAATACTGAGCTCAATTAATAGGCTCCCGTTCAAATAAATGCCATTTACCTTCACATTATCGTCTCTTTCTTTGTCCTGGTTAGTCAAGGAATGATGTTGCAGCGTTTTCCCACGAAATTTGTTTGGTACCCGCCTGACCCCGGTTGTTCAAAAGGTGGATAGCGCTATCCACCGGCTAAATCACTATCCAGTGGATAAGTATTAACAAAATCCATTGTGTTATCCGATAGTGATTTATGCGGTGGATAACGCTATTCACGAACAATCACATCCCACCGTAGTTTCATAGATAGAATCGGGGGTTAAAATGGAAGCTAACAGAAACTTTTCAAAACGTTGTGATATTTTGTAAATTGGTAGAGGTAGTGCGCGCAGTATTGTAAAAGAGAGGCAACATGGCGCAAAATATACAGTGGCGGATTCTCGAGTACCGTCGTGATTCTGCAAGCGAGTAGGTTACACTTTTATGATCCGATACCAAATGATTCTGAACAAATCATGACAAGACGACATTCTGGTGCCATAATTATCCATGTCTGTTAGGCATATAAGGTATTTGCGTCTACTGGTTCCTTTTAAAATTCCCTTTGGAGATCCTCGTCGCTTAAATTATACTAAAGAAATCCCCCTCTCTCAACGAAAGGACCCCACCCGTGTAAAAAAAATAAACACGTTTTCACTGCAAATGATTCCGACGAGATTCTTGTACAATGATTAAAAAATGTTCTGGTTTCGAATTTGTACAATTGGCGTCACAAAACGAGACTGGTACATTTTTGGGGTTCCTTATAAAATTTCCGACCGACATCCTCGTCAAATTGATATGGAACTCGTCTTCTCTCCATGAAAAAACTTCGCCCGTAGAGTAAAAAAGACAACAATAAACACGTCTTCACTGCGTCTTTAATGTTTTTGAACAATAACGAATGTTTCAAATCTATAATAATTCCTTATAAATAAATAATGGGACATCTTAAGTCTATCGGATATCGAGTTTTACATCACACGTGGCCTTTCAAAAACAATTACTATGTACAATCGTTAAAACGTTCATATAAATTCTATTTAGCAAAAACAGCGAATTATTCAAGGTGAAATAGATATTAAAAACGTTTAATTGAAATTTACGGTACACTGGTTAATAGGCCTATCCCGATTGTGCTCGTAAAACCTACAATCTCGGACAGAACTCGTTGAGACAGTAGTGTTTTCGCGCTCAAGACAACCGTTAGTCTAATATCCTGTCAAAAATCACATTTATCGAAGCCCTCCTCTCTCCCCTCCGTTCAATGTTGCTTTAGAAGGGTTGCCGAGAGACCAGGGACACTTTTTGAGTATGTACAACATTGTTTTGTGGGGGGTAGGGGGAGGTAGATATGATAATTCCTTTTGAATGCTAAGAAATGCACACAATTTGCCTAAGTGTCTCAACAGTTCTGTCCGAGATTGTAGAATGCCAAAAAGGGGCTAAAAAATCGCCAAAAATCCAAAAATACCTAAATTTCATGATATTTTCATACAAACGTTAATTAAAGCTTTATTTTTCATGAAAGGTTAAGCTTTAAAGAGTTCCGCGCAAATACACTGTGTAGACGCATTTTAAGGGAAGTCGGTATATAATAAAAATTTACATTTAGTATTTACTAGTACATTTGACGTCTTATCAAGTGGCGGATTATTTGTTTAAAACGACCTTTCTTGTAAAACATCAATAAAGTCGTATAAATTGAAAATTTCTATCAAATTGCTCACTTTTTCGTGCTTGATATGTGCTGTAAACCTATAATTTGCTTAAAAGTAGCTCAGAAATGCGAAATTTGCTGACGGTTGCCAGAACAGCAAAAAAATGCTCCAAACGCCAAAAGTTGCTCAAAAGTTGCCGAGCACAATCGGGACAGGCCAAGGAGAGATCGTATTTAACCACTTGCAAAGACATATTTTCCAGCTTGGTCTACACGTTTTAAATTAAAAACTGAATTCTATATGGGAAGCGACGCGACCTGGTGGCTAGGGGCCACTGGTTTTGGTTTTACGATGCTTAATTGAAATCCGCTCCATAAAGTGATATTGGTTATATCCATGGGCTTTCTCGCCCCGCCATTTTGTATAAAAACAAAAAAAAATTACCCTGCTAAAAGGGAAAATAAAGCACTTTATTCTCCGGGAAGTCAACATGGTCGCCGCGTGATTAAGGCCGATTAACTAATGAAAAAATGTTTTCGAAAAATGTTTCTACAGGGAATGTCTAATTTATTAAGCTGCTTTTATTAACGTTCGTGAAAAATCACAAAACGCACAATTCGCAAACGTTTCGTACACTACGGCAAAATATTACCGCGAGATATTTTCAATAACTCCTTTCTTTTTCTTTACGATTAATATCTAGAAATGTCGGTGACCTGGATATTTACCTCTGATTTGTTTAGTGATTAAAAATATACACCTTATTAGATGGTTTAACAAATAAAATGCGCGGATATTTTACGAGTTGTGTAGTATGCGAGCAATGAGTAAAATGTCCGCACATATTTTCTGTCCATTAATCGAGTAAGGGATTTATGATTCCACTGAAATAGCTTGTGTCTTAAATCAGGATATTAAGGTGTAATAACTAATACGCCAATTTACTGTGTAATACGTTCAGATATTCTGCGTGTTCTCTGTTCCTGATTAGGTAAAATGACGTCATAATAATCGATATTTAAATATTATATATCTGGGATTTTTCTTAATTTTTTTGGACCATTTAAATGAAAGCTTTTTTAACTTGTAGTACTTTCCTGTGGTACTGTTTATTATGCTGTACCAGGTGGTTCTAAATTTTTGGAAAAGTAAACTTTCTGAAAGTTGGACGGAAGTAAAACTGGGGAGCGGCAGCGACGGAAAATCGAGAAGAAACAAGAGAAGAGAGGGAGGGAGAGAAGAGAGGGAGGGAGGGAGGGAGGGAGGGAGAGTTTTTCGTATTGATCTCAGATCACACGTTAAAAGTATCTAAAGTATCACGTTTTAAAGTTGTATTTGTTGTGGTGCAATTTTGTCCTTGGTGCAAATTTTATTTTCCTTTGTTTTGGGGTATGGTAATGTATGATAATGAGTTTTAAACAAAGGAAAAGAAAATTTGCACCAAGGATAAAATTGCACCACAACATATTCAATTAAGTAAAAAAAATGCCTAAACGTTGTACAGCTTTAAGAGGCCATCTCTGACACCGGGTACAATTAACAATTATTCACCGAAGTGGAAGTGAATAGTGGTTGATATTTGCCGAGAGGTAAATATCTACCAGTCTTTACCGATACTGCGGTGAATAATTGTTTTAGTATTTGCCAAACCAGTGGATAGCCAGCCAAAAATAGTTCATTTATTACTGACAAATGGAGAAAAACTCGCGCGCGAAATCCAGAACAATGCCTGGAGCTGAATAACAAATATTATCCCGAGTTCAAGTAGCCAATCAGAGCGCGCAAAAAACACTGGTCACTGATTTGGTATATACTAACACATGATATACTTTGGTCTAGAACAGAGTAAGGCTTTCGATTCCCGGGGGGAATATAACAGTAACTATAAATGATAAGTGTGGTTATCGTTTTCTCCGTTTGTCAGCTGGTTCACTGCTATCTCTTTCCAATCCGGGCCTCAACTTTCGAAGTTCCCGCTCCAGTTCGTTTATGCGAGGAGACAAGCTCCTCCTCACCTCGTTCAATTGCTCTTCGCGCGCGCGAACTTCCCCCATTTCTCTCTCATGCTTTTCATGCACCATCTGCAACCGGGTAAGGGCCTCGCATTTCTCCTTGAGCTCCAGATAATGCGCGGTTTCTTTAGGTGGCAGTGCACCGAACGCGAACCTCAAATCTTCCATCCTGGCGGGGCAGCGGCGTTTGGGATCCATGAGCCCGTCGGACGCAATCATATTCCCATCTCTCGTCAGAATCGTGGGACAAGGCTGCCTCATTTTGGTGAGATGCTCGCGATAAATTTGCCCAGACTTCAGGTCTTTCACAACCACTGTCTTCGACAGAAGGTTCCAGAACAGGCTGCAGCGAAGGTAGCCATTCTCGCTTGAAAATTCTAAGAGATTCACCGCGAATTCGATTGTGCTGCGGTAGTTTGACGGCGGAGAAGGCAGCTCCAACGGAAGAGACTTGCCGTCACTGCCGTCAAAGTCTCTTTTCATGAAAGGTAGCAGAGTGGCCTCACAGTAAGCCGAGCATCCGGCATCGTAAACTTTGCGCTGTTGTTCTGCGGTGCTTGTGAGAGCCACTTGCATCTTAGATTGGAGATACCACGACAGGATGCGCGCCAGTAACGGATCAGATACGTAAGCGAGCTCTGCAACAATACCTGCAAAAAAAAAAAACAAAAAACGACAAAGAAAGCAGTTTTAAAAGACTTGCTCTATGAAAGTGTGACAGCATTTGGTGTAATAATTTTACCATCACTTCGCTTCTTTTTTACTTTTCCGCTTTATTTGCGCGTTAATTTACATTTACATTTTACCAGTTATATTACACAGAACTTAAAATAAAAAAGCCTTTGGCTTTAAAATGGAGTTGTCAACAAATAATACTTGCGTTGTTTACGAACGCGAAAACAGCTCTCCTTGCGTTGAAAACGGCAAACGTGAAAACGGCAAACGTGAAAAATGGCGGGAAAATCGTGATCACGTGGTACTTTCTACCGACCACGTTTGCCATAAACTTACCTTTTATGAACTGTCGTATCCTGGCTGGCGGATGTCCTTGTTGTTTAATAGCTGGCCTAGTAGTTTCCTGACTCGCTTCGCATTGATTCAACTGATTTCTGGTGGTTTGAAGTACGTTTATCACGTCTCGTGCCCTCGGCTCTCCTCGGAACGCACTTCGGACAGGCGTAAGTGCCGCGACATATTCCAACTGGCCCCGATTCAGCTTTCGTTTGCTTTCACTAACGCTAACCTCAGAGTCTGCAATCCGCTTTTTAAGCGGTTGCAGCTCATTCTGTATCCGCTGAATGTGTTCATCTGTAATGCAAAACAAGTGGATTAAGACTGAGTTCACATCAGCATACCGTCAGACCCTACCCTCTCCTAGGCGTTATGCTCCACTATCCTCCAACTCCCTACCCTCCCCTCCCTCCAACACCCTCCCCGGTATGTACTCGGTGTATCCCTTATTATTTTGAATTTAAACACTTAGTTTTTATTTCAGTAGGAAAAGAAGATAAAAACAGCAGAATAGGGAATCGAACCCGGGCCGTATGATCTACTCCATGCACACTATCCACTGTACCACCGAGGACTAGCTGCCGGAAATTGTAATTTTTAAGGGATATAAGATAATATGCTGCTAGCCCAGACGATATATAAGAACTAACCCTTTCGATACACTGGAAATACTGGAATCAGTGCTTAACCCTAAATACTAAAATCAGTGCTTCAACCCTAGATACTGTAATCCGACCCTAAATTACACTGCAATATATCTAAATACATTACAATAAGGGATACATGAAGTACCATACATTATGATCAGGGATACACCAAGTACCTAGGCCGTCCCCACGGGTAAGGCAGGTGACCACTACATATCGCGGGTTCAATGTTCACAGCCAAACGCTACAACTCGTTAAATGCTTCGCGTATTCACGAGGTAAACTCTAAGAAAAAGGAAAGCAAATACAGAACGTACCTGTGCTAAAAGCAAACTTAACGGAGTGCGACTCGACACCAGGAGCCGCAAACACCAACAGATACTCGCCGATATAATTTCCCACACGACTACAAAGAGTCAGCCTTGGTAACCTAGCAATGCCATGGTTGACCGTCACCTGGATCGGGCTATTCTCCAATGCTGGTAGGATTGTGCCCGAGGGCACAGTCCCTGACGGTTGAATCACGACGCTGACTGCCATGGAAACGTCTGCGTTGTTGCCGTAAGAGTCCTCGACTGCGACTTCCACCACCTCTACTCCGCTAAGAGAGAAGATTTCAGAGTTATGATAATGACAAGGGTTCGTTGTGATTCACTTCAAACTAGCCGTTTGGAAATTTCAGCGTCAGTGATCGACTATTTAGTGAAGAGAAAACGGTAAACAAGCGTGGTAAAAGTTAAAACCAACGACAAACGCGAGAAAACATGTAATTAGCAACAAACGCGGGAAATCATGCAACCAGCGACAAACGCGGGAAAACATGCAACCAGCGACAAACGCGGGAAAACATGCAACCAGCGACAAACAAGCGAAAACATGCAACCAGCGACAAACGCGGGAAAACATGCAACCAGCGACAAACGCGGGAAAACATGCAACCAGCGACAAACGCGGGAAAACATGCAACCAGCGACAAACGCGGGAAAACATGCAACCAGCGACAAACGCGGGAAAACATGCAACCAGTGACAAACGCGGGAAAACATGCAACCAGCGACAAACGCGGGAAAACATGCAACCAGCGACAGACGCGGGAAAACATGCAACCAGCGACGAACGCGGGAAAACATGCAACCAGCGACGAACGCGGGAAAACATGCAACCGGCGAAAAACGCGGGAAAACATGCAACCGGCGAAAAACACGGGAAAACATGCAACCGGCGAAAAACGCGGGAAAACATGCAACCGGCGACAAAAGTGGAAAACGTGCAACCAGCGACAAACGCGGGAAAACATGCAACCAGCGACAAACGCGGGAAAACATGCAACCAGCGACAGACGCGGGAAAACATGCAACCAGCGACGAACGCGGGAAAACATGCAACCAGCGACGAACGCGGGAAAACATGCAACCGGCGAAAAACGCGGGAAAACATGCAACCAGCGACGAACGCGGGAAAACATGCAACCGGCGAAAAACGCGGGAAAACATGCAACCGGCGAAAAACGCGGGAAAACATGCAACCGGCGAAAAACGCGGGAAAACATGCAACCGGCGACAAAAGCGGAAAAACATGCAACCAGCGACAAACGCGGGAAAACATGCAACCAGTGACGAACACGGGAAAACATGCAACCAGCGACAAACAAGCGAAAACATGCAACCAGCGACAAACCTGCGAAAATATGCAACCGGCAACAAAAGTGGGAAAACAGCTGACCGGTGACACGCGCGGGGAAACTTACTAACCTTTTCCCAGGCCGAGGAAGTATGGTGCGGCCCTTAACGTCAGCAGTGCAGGACGCGCTGAGTACCGTGGAAGAACCAGAAGGAAAGTGTAACACGAGTCTGTGAGGAGGACCTGGAAACAAGACAAAAAAAGATGAATTGAGGTAAGGTTTAGGCACCCTTTTGGAGTTCTTTTCAAATTTTTCGTCGAAACCCCTTGACAATTCTAAATGGGAATCTTTCCAGCGATTTTTTCCACGGTTTCCGCCTGACAAAATAGACTCTTTTCGAAAAAAGGTACTTTGAAACACCCTTCAAACAACTACATAGCAACTACTACAAGTTTACCCGACTGCACCATAAACTGGACTGGCAGGCTCCTGGTCACGTGATCCGCAGATGGTAGAACGCTCTTAAGCCTTTCTCTGTACTCCGTATACTGACAGATGATTGACCACTGCCCCGCCTCTTCTAAGACACGGTTTGCTATTGGTTGAAAAGTGACAAGGCCCTCTCGGTTCTGAGTGGGCTTTCTGTACACTGCGGTGGTCTGGGCACCACTTGGCCGGGAGATTTCAAGAATAAGATGGCCGACCCCATCAACTTTCACGCCATCTTCTGTTTGCAGCTCCACCTTTATGACAATAAAACAAAGTTTGCTTAGTAAGCAATTTGCACCCCAAATGAATATCCTACAATGAATTTTAACTAAAGGTTACACTGGGCACTCAGAATCAGATGTGTCCTCTTTAGCGACAGCTGCATAAAGGACACCTTAGAGAGCTGTCTGCCTTGGCTTGGAGAAGTGTCCATTTTACAAATGTGATGGCCTTAAAGAAATGTTTGCCTTAGAAAGGTATTTGCCATAGAGAAGTGTGAGGTGTACGCCTTGGTTGAGGCGTTTGCCTTAACGGAGAGTTAAAATTACGGCATAGAGAGGTGTCCCATTTAGAAAAGGTGTTCACATTAGTAAAATGTCTGACTATAAAAAGGTCAAGTATTGTCTCTGTGAGGTACATTGAATGCCTTTGCCTTGAGTGGGGTTCAACTAAAAGAGATATAAAGTGGTACTGAAACACGGCAGAGAGCTACTTAGACAAATTGGAGAGGTACCCATTTTAAAGAGATGTTCGCATTAGAAGTGGAATTACAGCCGGGCCTAATTACACTTGCTCGTCTTAACCCTTTTACTCCCAGAGTCAATTATGGAGACATGTAGTGTAGTTCTAACTTTTGAGTCTGTGGACGAGAATCTATAGTGTGACCATTCAAATGAAACCTCTTCAGCAGTACTTTTGCATGGTACCATTTGTTCTAACTTTTGAGTCTGTCGACAAAATCGACAAAATCGACAAAATGGTGTGACCATTCAAATGAAACCTATTCGGCAGTAATTTAGCGCGCAAAATTAGCATGGCATAATTTCTTTTGAAATTTTGGATTTTTCTTGAATTTTTTTTTGCCGCTCATGGGAGTTAAAGGTTATGAGTTATTGGCCAGTCTTCCAAATAAAACATACATGATCTTATTGCTGTCTTTCGAGAGTTTTGTGTCACGATACTAGGCATAATATACACATACACGTAGCTTACGCTTTCTCCAGCCTTTACGGAGAAATCTAATTTGGCAGTCTTCTCTCGTTACAATGGCAACCACTGATTGAGTTGTTGGGCTTGTTGTTCAAAGGCTTTTCTCGTTTGTTACACGGTAAATATTCACCATTTTGGTGAAACAGAAGCCTTCAGTAAGTCAAATCTGACAAAGCCATAAAAAAAATTGGTACATAATTTACTCACTTTTCGTTTTGTACGTTTATTGGGTTTGTATATGTACAAAAAATGTTGTTGTTTTTTTGTGATCACAAACCAAGAAAATCCTACAAATTTGCCAATTTTTATAAAAAATCACCGCGTGGAACGAACGCAATAAACGTTTTAGCTACCGTACAAACCTCTATATTATCGTGGCGTCATCAAAATAAACCAGCGCACGTTCGCACCATTTTCATGCCTCGTGCGCCAAAAAACTATATGGAGTCACCTAAAGAGAGGTTTTCGCTCGGAAAGAGATAAAGTAAAGAAAGAGTTTTAAACGAAAGTTTCATCACGCCAACAGTGTGTACCTTTAGTACTGGGTAACTGCCCGTAGCCACCGGGTTCTGGTCAGCGGCTAGTTCCACAACAACACCTTTGACTCGGTTGCTTTTTTCCAAGGTGGCTGTGACAGTGGCTGCCTGTAAGAAAACACAATCAAATATAACACACAATATGAACTCGGTAGTTTGTGCCTCCTGGATAGCTCAGTTAGTTGGGTACCAGTCTGTAGAGCGTTACTTTAAAAAGCCAAAAGACAACTTTATATCAGCGAAAACCCAACAAATAATAGCCCAATTTCGATATCTTAAAATTCAACTTAAAACGAAAGACATCACTACGCGGCTTAGGGGAATGATAGTAGGGATTTATATGGTTTATTTCCCTAAGCCTCGTAGTGATGTCTTTTTTTTTTTTTTGAAGTTGAATTTTTATACATTGAAATTGGGCTATTGTTTTACTTGTGCTCTAAGAGTAAAAATAAGTGTCTTGGACTGCAGATGTCCAGGATGGAAATGGGTTGCATCTCCAAGTTTATCGCTTGTGTCTTGGAAAACTCACTGAAACCATGATTATGGTTTACTTTCTCTTCTAAAATTCACACTAAGAGTTCTATAAGCATTTCGTGTACGACAAAGGTACCAAAAGCCTCAAAATCATCAGGACATAGCGACCAGAAAAGTCGGTGATTCGAGTCCCACCCACTTGCTGTTTCTGGACTTGTTAGACAAGAGACTTGACGTGACTGTCTCACTTCACTTAGTCATTGTGCTGTTTCCTTAAGATGGTTTTCACTAACAACGGAGTCGTAGCCGTAATCAGAAGCGCAGAGCGATACGATCTAGTGAAAATCAAACCGACGGAATCGGAAGAAGATTATGGAGTCATAAGCGGAATCGGAAGAAAATGGCACCGTTCTGATTCTTCCGACTCCGATTCCGTCGAGCTTATGACTCCGCTTACGACTCCGATTTTCGATTTTCACTTGGTCGGAAGCGTTCTTACGACTCCGACTATGACTCCGACTCCGTCGCCAGTGAAAACCAGCCTTTAGACAAGACGCTTTACTCCACATTACCTTTCTTAGTCTGTTCACAGACGTTTTATTTATGATGCTGGGAACGAGAGTACATGCCCACCCATTTGTAATAGGAACCAACGAATAAAATGCTGGGGGATAAACATTCTGATGGCATACCATCACATCCAGGGTGGTTCAGCTTAAACCCCGTCTAAACTTCGTTCTTCTGATTGGCCCCTTTAAACTCATGAATACGCGAAGCGTTGAACGACTTATAGGTTGGAAACAAAATTCACTGGATCGGTCGGTCAATGGGCTGTTAAAATTGCGCCAGCGATATGTAATGGTCACTTGCCTCACCCATGGGGTCGGCGTTGGAGGGAGGGGAGGGTGAGGAGTTGGACGCAAGGGGTGTGTGGTCGGTGGAGGGAACTGCCCAGGAGACGGGAGGGCCCCAACCTTTCACACTCGCGAGTTGGGTTATAGGAGACTTTGATTTGCCTTCTGAAACAATGTTTGTTTTGATAGCAAACAAAACCACGGTTTCTTACCTGTAGATTCTTGTGATCTGAACTCGACACCCTTAGCTTGACCTGTTGCTCACCGCTCCGACTGCCGCACTTCATTGTGTTCGCGTCAAACACTGTCTCTCCCTTCTGAGTCGTCTTCTTGGTCAGCAGCAGCCCACAGGAGCCTGGGATCCAGGACAGGTTTAGCGTTGTTTTGAGCGGAGTCTTATTCCCAGACCTATCGCATACGTAAGCGTGGATGGGAGCGCTGAGAAAGCAGTTTGAGAAAAACTTTGCTGTGTGTTCGTTCTTCTGCGAAGAGTCATCGAATGCTTGGCTTTTTAGTTCGATGTGATGAGGCGCCCCTAAAGTAACGAAGAAACGTAACCGTTCAGATTTATTAGAACATATTCCTAGACACCATATCCTCCTTTAGAAAGCAAGGCTTATTGCAAAACGTTTTAACTCGATGTGATGCGAAGCAGTACAGACCCACATTCATACGTCCGCTAATAAAGTATGGTTGAAACCCCTTACAGGACCGTTCAAATGAACGCTTTTGAGCAGTACTTTCCTGTAGTACTGTTTATTATGCTGTACAAGGTGGTTCTAACTTTTGAGTCTGTGGATGAAATCCTAAAGTGTGACCATTCAAATGAAAGCTACTGAGCAGTTCTTTCCTGTGGTGCTGTTTATTATGCTGTACAAAGTGGTTCTAACTTTTGAGTCTGTGGATGAAATCTTAAAGAGGACCGTTCAAATGAAAGCTACCGAACAGTACTTTCCTGTGGTGCTGTTTATTATGCTGTACAAGGTGGTTCTAACTTTTGAGTCTGTGGATGAAATCCTAAAGTGTGACCATTCAAATGAAAGCTACTGAGCAGTTCTTTCCTGTGGTGCTGTTTATTATGCTGTACAAAGTGGTTCTAACTTTTGAGTCTGTGGATGAAACCCTAAAGAGGACCATTCAAATGAAAGCTACTGAACAGTACTTTCATTAAACTGCGATGAGTCCCTCCCTCTCTCTCTCTCTCCTCGGAAATTAAAAAAATGCAAGAAAGAATGCATCTTAGACCCCAATATACTCCTGTAAGTTAATGAGATCAAAAGGGCTTATCGCAGGTTATACTTTCCTTTGATGCCGTTTCTCTTCTTGCATGGTATTTCGCAATCTAAATAAAATCTGATGAGCCTTCTTACCTCTGTTTGAAGCTTTGAAAAAAATTACGATTGCGGTTCTTCCTTTATGGACGAAGTGGAGTGAAGCGCCGGAACCCTGGAGCACCACTTTGTGCCTTGGAGCCCTACATTTTTTTATGCTGAAGTCCTGAAGTCCCTAATTGGTAGACCTCTTTGGGACTGGCCCTGAAATCGGCCCGTTACTAAACAAGATTAAAATAGCATGCACTCACCAGCTTTGAGGCTGATCCTCTGTGTGTCTTTGGAGAATTTCTTGTCTTTGTCGTATAAGCACATCGTTATTATACCAGGACGGCCTGAAATGATCGCTTCGTTGTTGAAGACGAATTCCGAGCCCTTGCGGATGATATTTCCAATAAAAACAGCTGTGCTACCACTGCAAAAATTTAAATAATAATAATAATAATAATAATAATAATAATAATAATAATAATAATAATAATAATCATAATCATAATCATAATAATAATAATAATAAATCCTCCTGCTAACTCCCGAAAAGAAAAAGCACTGCATGGAGTATTGTTAATGTTGCGCTCTTTCTTTCTGGTTGCAAATCAAACAATTGACAACAACAAAAAGTTAAAACCACATTTTATGTCAAGACTTTTGAATTAGTAGGAGATCATCTCACAGATTGAGGAATCTCGCAGATTGGAGAATCTTTGGAGTAAAACGCATGGGAGAGGGGAGGGTCCGTTGGCTCATAAAAGTAAAAGCTCCTATGAGCCAACGGACCCTCCCCTCTCCTATGCGTTTTGCTCCAAAGATTCCCCAACCCCCTACCACCCCCCTGCCTCCAACTCCCACTACCCAACGTCGTCCCAATAGGTAAGACAGGTGACCATTACATATCGCGGGCTCAATTTTAACAATCAAAGTATAGAGCAAGGATGATACTACGCAGAACATTTAACGCGACAACGACATGACAGAGCCGAAACTGAAAGCCAAAATGCAACCGTGGACAGCTGTTTCGACCTGGTTGGGTCTCGTCAGCACGGTGTAGCAGCAAAAAGATAGAAAAACTAGAGCGTTGACTGACCGACCGACCGTTGAACGACCGACCGTTCAACAAACGCGTTGACCGACCGACCGATCGAGTGAATTTTGCCTCTAACTGTTGTAACTCGTTCAGCCCTTCACGCATTCATGAGTTAAAAATGTAAGCGAAGACGCCTTTCTTCTGAAGCTAAACGATGCAAGTAAAATTATACCGCGACTATTAGTAGAATAATAAGGGGTCCAGACGTTGGTCTCAACAGTTCTAGATCACTCTCCCTTCAAGACGACACTGTACACAAGCCACGACTCACTTTTTGGAGGGAGAATGGTCGACTGATACCATAGGTTCCACCCCAGTAGGGCACGCCGCAGGATTTCCTAACTTGTCCAACACTCTAATCTTCAGGTTTTGACTCAGTTGCCTCTTGGTGTCGCACTCAATTTCCACAGAGTCGGTCTCACAAACGAACAGCCACTTCTGCGGCTCACCTAATGACACAAACGAGAAATTCTATTAGTTGTTCGCAACCTCCTTCCTCAAGGCCTCAAGGTCTTACGGCGCGGAGAAACAATACTCCAATAATCGCGGAGTGTTTTGTCACGTGAAAAATGATGAAATGTCTTCATTCCGCTTTAAAGGGGCTCTGTCACCATTTTGAAGGAACACTGTCCTGGCTGAAATGTCGTGTTTCCATGATTATGGCCAGGAGCTTGCTTTAAGCTTACTTTATTATCTTGATATAGGAAGAAAAAAATCGCCAAAAGTGATGAACGCAAATAAATATGAACTAAACAGGCAAAATAACGACTACAAAACTCAAAATTCCACCAAAATGGAACTTTCATTTCTTGGCTGCCTGTCACGAAATCAAAATTGATGAACTGTAATCCACTTCCATCCTTGTAATCCTGCACTTTTTCTCCAAACTACTGCCTTTGTTTTGCTCTATAGAATCTTTTTATCCAATTTAGTTGTTTATTTGTTGGCATTTAGCGATATAATATGGAATTAAGCAAACAAAATTTCGCTATTTCGGCGGGATAGTGTTCCTTTACGTGTTATTATGAAAAGCTGAAAGACTATTTATATCAGTGGAAACGCAAATTACGAGTTTAATGAAACTATAAACAAGTGTCTCTGACTACAGATGGCCAGGATGGAAATGGATTGCAACTTGAAGAAATTGGCCATTTTTTTTCAATCATAAATTATCCATTCCTTATTTTCGTATTTATTGTTTTCTGTCAATTATTTTATAGTGAGCTCCTGTAATTGTTTAGTGTGTAGCAACCCGCCACGATTAACTTTAGTTATTTGCGGGTTGCTAATATAATTTGTTTTATTATTATTTGTAAATAAATTGTTGTTGTTGTTGTTGTTGTTGTTGTTCATTCAATGTGTTTTTGGAAAATTTGGTTAAAACTGATTATGGTTTATTCTTTATACAAGAATTTTCTTGATTTCTTGTTTTTGGTGTTTCAAGAGCATTTCGTTTTTGAAGTAAGATGCTCAGTTTTAATCAGTTCTAGCACAGACTGAGCCAAAACACATCAGTAAAAACCGCCGCCAATACGATATTTCATCATGTGTCATGCGACAAATCATCCACGATTATAGGGGCTATTAAAAATGGTACTGTTCATTATGCTGTACAAAGTGGTTCTAATTTTTGAGTCTGTGGGTGAAATCCTAAATGTGACCATTCAAATGAATGCTGCTAAGGGGCGGACCATTAGAAATCTTGGGAGGGGGGGTGACAATTACCAAAAAAAAAATCCTGCAAAGGAAAATTGTCTCAAAAAAAATTCTTGCAAGCAGTTGAGCATAAAAAAATAAAATCCTGCAAGCTAACTGGCTATATATACATATATTTATTTATTTATTTTAAACTGGAACATATGAGAGTATGACATGCTCTCTGGTAGTAAAATTCATCAATAAGCAACTTCAGGTTGAGTCAAATGCTATCAAAAATTACCTGCCTCAAAGGTCTATCTGGTACATGTACCATTATCTTAACATAACCAAAACCTTGTTTATGTACATATTTGAAAACACTATAAACATCATGAAATATGTAACCTGCTCTATTACACGCAAGTATTTTTTACAGATTGTCCAACCGTCCCAAATCCCGACCAATGTGATCGGGATAGGAAAAATCCCGATTTTGACATCCGGTTCTTCGTCAAATTCTCATAATACTTACTATACAAAAAGACGAAATTGTGTATACCAGGAGCTTTAGCTCCTGTGTATACTTAACTCTGATATCCAGATAAACTACTGAAAGAAACAGCAAGAAATATAAAATGAAATCGAGTACTTGTATGTGGAGCCACACAAAGAGACGCAAAGCGACGAGAAGCCACATCAATTTGCCAAACATTTTTGACAGAAATTGTTGTCTCAGAACACTAGAAATGGAGTTTCAGAGCATCAAGATTTCAAAATTTTCTGGTGGGGCATGCCCCCAGACCCCCCTAGCGGGTCGCGCCTTCGGCGCTCGACCACTCCATCTCAATTCTTATTTCTACCCATTTTTTATGCAAAGGTTCGACAGTCTGACTTACATCTACTCTCCAGCGTTTAATACCAAAAATGGATTGGGCCAAGTATAAAAAAAATTGGAGCTTGCACGCATTTCTAAGGAAGATCTCAGAAAAAAAAAAACCTGCAGGCTTGCACCTCCCCCCCAAAAAAATCCTGCAGGAAACTCAGGCCGAAAAAAAAAATCATACACTGAAAATTTTTTGACCCCCCTCCCAGGATTTCTAATGGTCCACCCCTAAGTAGTACTTTCCTGTGATACTGTTTATTATGCTCCACAGGATGGTTTTAACGTTTGAGTCCCTAGGTGAAATCCTGAAGTGCGACCACTTCAAATGAAAGCTATCGAACTGTACTTTCCTGTGATAATGTTTATATCAATAATGTAAAACTATAACTAATTTTTCTGTGTGGATGAAATCCTACAAAGTGACCATTAAAATGAATGCTGCTAAGTAGTACTTTCCACAGTCACTATACGTTTTAATGTTT